>PVKS010007580.1:0-72250 GCA_004027875.1 Aplodontia rufa | reverse complement strand
AAAATATTAAAAACTAAACTCTGAATAAGATAAAAGAGAGAAAATGAGCTTTTAAAAAAATAAATTCAGAGGCCAGAACTGTGTCTCAGCTATTAAAGCGCCTGCCTGGCATGTGCGAGGACCTGGATTCAAACCCCAGCACCACATACACAACTAAGTGTCAGAGAAACAAAGGCCAGATGAAAAAATAAATAAAATTTTTTCTCTCTTTCTCTCTCACCCTGTCCCTCTCTTTAAAAAAAAAAAAAATGAGTACTATAATGTTGGCTACTATGTAGTCTCTCTATTTTAGTAGATCATGATTGTTAATTGGCCTGCTCGTATTTTCTGTTTCCTTATCTGTCTCCTGATATAATCATGAGTTTGTGTATTAATCCTTCTTAGTCTTCCAATTTGTTCTTTTTTATGCTGTCAATTATTGCTCTTTGTATCTTTGGGCTACTTATTCAACAAATACTTGTTAAGTGCTTCTCTGTGCCAGGCACTGTTCTAGTTGCTAGGAATATTTCAGTAAACAAAACAGACAAAAATCCCTACTGTAATTGAGAAACGGAATAGCAAGATAAAGAATTGCATACAGTTTTAAACTTCTTACAAGATGAACCTTTTAGCATTACAAAGTGACCTCTTTTATAATTTTTGAAAGTCTCTTATGTGATACTAATATTCTTTGACAGTTTTCAATGAGTTACTAGTTTTTCTATTCAGATCTTTTGTACATTTGTAAATTTGAGTATTTGTCTTTTTATCATTGAGATGTAAGCATTCTTTATATCTTCGGGATACAAGTTCTTTATCACATACATGATTTGCAAATATTTTCTCACATTCTGGGTGTTATAAATTCAAATTCGTGATGGTGGCCTTTGTACCACAAAATCTTTAGATTTTGATAAAGTGCAATTTATCTGCGTTTTTCTTTTGTTTCTTATGCTTTTGATATTATATCTATTCAACCTTAGTGTCATCTAAGGCCATGAAAACTTACACATATGTTTTCATCTGAGAGTTTTATATTTTATATCTTTTGTCTATTTGAGTTAATTTTTTTTAAAGAAAGAGGGGACAGTGAGAGAGAGAGACAGAGAATCAATTCTTTTTTTTTTTTTTTGGAGAATCAATTTTTATTGAGTTTTTCACATGGCTTTCATTGCTCTGAGACTTCATTGTGTGCGTGGTGCTGGGATTTGAACTCACGTACTTGCACATGCCAGGCAAGCGCCGTAACCGCTGACCACCGCTCCAGCCCCATTTGAGTTAATTTTTGCATATAGTATTAGGTAGGGATACTTTCCTTCTTTTAATGCGGATATGCAGTGGATCCAGCGTCATTTGTTGGAAAGACTGTTCCTACTGAATGATCTTGGCAAGCTTGAACGTCCTGTTCTGTTTCTCTTAAAGTCAGGGCCTTTGGAGAGCTTTGGAGCTGGCTGTTGTGTGGTCTGCTTCTCTCCCTGGGCAAAATCTCTGGGCCCTTACTATGGAGCTGGTGTCAGAGTCAGTGGTTTCATTCTCTTGTAGTGACATTCCTGCTTTATGAGAAAGGAGCTGGGCGGGGATGATAGCCTCTGGTCCTCTCAGTTTGCATTTTCTTTTGTGCAACCTTCACGCTGTGAGTGAGCTCAAGTGAATGCAATCATGGTACTAATAATATTCTTGTCCTCTTGCACTTGAAATAAAGCCTGTGCCCTGTGAGTGAAGCTGAGTGGAAGAAGGGAACCTTGGATCTCTGGACCACATTTGCCAGGAATTTAGTCTCTGCATCTTGGCTCTGGGGAAGAGTTAAGAAATATTGACAGCCTACACCTCCTGGTGAAATCACATCCACAACTGGATGAGGAAGAAATAGGAAGCCCCATTTTTTCGGACCATACTTACCTGGAGTGGAGTTTTGTCAGATCAAGCTGTGGGGTAGGCAAGGAGTAAGTCAGTCATAGCTCGAGTGTCACAAACTCCTACTCTTAAATAAGACTCGGTAGATTTTCTTAAACATTTTTATCATTTGATGTATGTTCTTAGGAAAATCTCCAAAAATTTGAGATATTTTGTTTTGTTTTTTACGTTTTTACCAGTTATGGAGTTTCACTATGAAGCAGGTCTACACAGCTCCTCATGCTGCCATTCTGGAAGAAGGACCTCATAGGGCCTTTTACCTTTTTTTTCTTCCTTTTGTACTAGGAATTGAATGGCACTCTACTATTAACCTATATCCTCGTCCCAAGCTTTTTTATTTTTTATTTTGAGACAGGTTCTCGTTAAATTGCCCAGGCTGGGGCTGGAGTGGTGTGTCAGCATGGTTTGCCTGGCATGCGTGAGGCCTCAGGTTCAAACCCCAGCACCATGTACACAAGGGTCAGAGCAACAAAAGCCATATGAAAAGCTAAATAAAATTGATTCTCTCTTTCTCTCTTACTCTCTCTTTAAAAAAATTTACCTGGTCTTTGTTTCTCTGACACTTAGTTGTGTATGTAGTGCTGGGGTTTGAACCCAGGTCCTTGCACATGCCAGACAAGTGCTCCCAATACTGAGCCACTAACCAGCCTTGCTGTTGTGATTTTTAAAATAACTATTAGGGGCTGGAGCAGAGGCTCAGTGGTTACATTTGCCTGGCATGTGCAAGGATACGGATTTGAACCCCAGAACTATGTACAGAGCAACGAAAGCCACATGAAAAACTAAAATAAAAATTGGTTTTCTCTTTCTTTCTCTCTCTCTAAAAACCAAAATATATTAAAAGAAAGAGGGGCTGAGGCAGTGGCTCAGTGGTTACCGTGCTTGCCTGGCATGTTTGAGGTTGCGGGTTTGAACACCAGCTCCATGTTTTGAACCCCAGCACCACGTACACAACAAAGTGTTGGAGCAATGAAAACTAAATAAAATTGATTCTTTCTCTCTCTTACTGTCCCTCTTTAAAAAAAAAAAAAAAGTCCCTCTTTAAAAGAAAAGAAAGAAAAGTAAAAGCTGGCCAGGCACAGTGTGGCATGATTGTAATCCCAGTAACTCAAGAGGCTGAGGTGGGAGTATCACAAGTTTGAGGTTGGCCTCAGTGATTTAGCTAGGCCCTGTCTTAAAAAACAAAAAGAGCTAGGGTGTAGCTCAGTGGTAAAGTAACCGTGGGTTCAGTCCCTAGGACCAATAAATAAATAGATAGGGCTGAGGATGTGACTCGGTGGTAGATAGTTCCTAGGTTCAATCCGCAGTCCCCCCTGTCCCAGATTACACTAGTGTATGCTTAATTTATCAAAACATGTTAATCAGTATCTTCACTCTCTTTATGAATGATAAGGACCTTAGAACTGTTTGAAGTTCTTTACTATGTGCATTTATTTCTAAATAAATATACACATATACATACTCATAAAAAGATATATATATATATACATATAAAGCAAATGCACATAATTATATGTATAGCCATGTTTATATAAAGCAAGAAAGTGGAACAAAAATTGTTACCTACAGGGTTGGAGCGGTGGTTCAGTGGTTGGAGCGCTTGCCTGGTATGTGCAAGGACCCAGGTTCATGCCCCAGCACCATGTATACAACTAATTGTTGGAGAAACAAGGGCCAAATGAAAAAATAAATAAAATTATTCTCTCTCTCTTTCTCTCTCTCTCTCTCTCCCTCTCTTTATCTCTCAAAAAAGAAAAATTGTAGGGGCTGGAGCGGTGGCTCGGTGGTTACAGCGCTTGCCCAGCATGCCCAAGCACACGGGTTCAAACCCAGCACCCACGTACGCAACTAAGTATCTGAGCAATGAATGCCGTGTGAAAAACTCAATAAAAATTGAATCTCTCTGTCTGTCTGTCTCTCTCTCTCTCACTGTCCTTCTCTATTTAAAAAAAAAAGAAAAGAAAAAGAAAAATTGTTACCTGCAGTTAACCTGCCTGAGTTCAGTTTTACCATTTACTAGCTGATCAACCTGAATAAGTTCTTTTCCTACATCAAATCTAAGTTTCTTTTTTTTTTCCCCAGGGCTGAGGACCGAACTCGGGGCCTTGCGCGTGCTAAGGCAAGCGCTCTGCCACTGAGCTAAATCCCCAACCCCTAAATCTAAGTTTCTTAAGCCACAAACTTGAGATACTAATACCTCCCTCACTGGGTTTTTGTGATAATTAAATGAGGTAATCTATGTATAGTACCACATACATAGAGTATATACAGTGCCTGACACATAATAAGCATTTTTTTAAAAAGAGGGACAGTAAGAGAGTAAGAAATAATTATATTTAGTTTTTCACGTGGCCTTAGTAGCTCTAACACTTCGTTGTGTATGTGGTGCTGGGGTTTGAACCTGTGCATGTCAGGCAAGCGGCACAACTGCTGAGCCACAACTGCTTTAATAAAAGATAGCTACTCCAAGAACTAAAGCCAATTATTGATAGTCATTATGATTTGTTTTCCCCTTCTCTCTTGGCAGTTCCTCTGTGATGAGGGTGCAAGTATCTCTGGGGACTACATTGATCGTGTGGATGAGCCCTTGTCCTGCTCTTATGTGCTGACCATTCGGACTCCTCGGCTCTGCCCCCACCCTCTCCTTCGTCCCCCACCCAGTGCTGCTCCACAGGCCATTGTTTGTCACCCCTCCCTGCAGCCTGAGGAGTACAAGGCCTACCTTCAGAGGCAAGCTGGTGAGTGATTAGAAGAGCAAGGAGAGGAAGGAGAGACGTAGGGAGGGGTAGGCGGAAGATAAGAACATATCCCTATCCCGTTGCATGCCATCTTTCATCTTTTAGTAGACTCAAAGCAATATGAAGATAAGATCACAGAGCAGCTGCAAGACCTGGACCCCCAAGTGTGGAGTGGGACCAGCTCTGGGGTGGTGCCCCCAAAGAAAGCAGGTAAGACTGGATTTTATATGTTCCGTGAAATTGACCTATATGTCTTCCTTTCCCATAATTTTACTGGCCTATACTGACTAATGGGACTGGCTGAAAGATTATCATGGATCCTAACCCCTTGGCAGTTGAGAGAGGAGGAAAGCCATACTATTTTCTCCCGTTCTTTTTCCCCTCCTTTCAGATTCCCTCCTGTTCTCTATACTCCAGGTGCAAGCCCAAATAAGGATGACAGTAAGGCATCTGATTTTTGGAAAATGCTTCATGAACCAGAGGACCAAGCCCCAGGAGAGGAGGAGGTGCAGGCAGAGGTAATGGCTGGCTTTCTAGCTACTTCTCTTATGAGCCTGGACCTGGGCTTTGAGATGGGGGAGGTCCTTTGAGAGGAGGTCATTATGAGGTGACCTACATCTGTCCAGGGATGTAACGATAGCCTCAGGACCATTGCCTGAAGAGTATGCTAGGCATAAATAAGGATTTGTGCTTGAATTGGCTGCTTTTCCTCATCAGGAGCAAGACCTAAACCTTGAGGCTGCCGTGGATCCAGCTCCAGGCCCTCCTGATGGTGAGTCAACTGTCTGTTTCTCCTTTACAGCTTGTGCTTGAGTGTAGTGTAGGGCTGGTAGGACTAGGGGGTGGTGGATACAGCTAAATCTTGGGAGGGAGGTTGGACAACCAGGCTAACAGGAAAAAGGTTTTTTTCTTTTTGCGGTGCTGGAGATAAAACCTGGGTCCTCAGACATGCTAAGCAGGTATTCTACCACAAACTACATCCAAGCCCCAGGGAATTCACTTGAACCTGAGTTAGGACTCTTTGTGGACAGCAACACTAGTTGAGGGAGATAGCAAAGCACAGAGGCTCCACACTCATTAACTTTGTTCTCCTGGATCTGTAACTCATAATAGGATGCCTAGAACTGAGCAGATAATGAATGGTTAATATTTGTGGAAAGAGGAGAGAACAATCCAGGGAAGAAGAGCCCTCAGCCGCAGAATCTCTTCTGTAGTCCTAAAAGCCAGAGGGCTCAGAAATTTGTGGAAGAGCTGAGGAGGACTTAGCAGCTTGTTAGTATCTACTCCCTGCTGAGCCCATCTTAGGACAGTATTCTCCATAGGGGTATGTTTGCCCCATCTCAATTACCAGACAGGTAACTCCTAGAGGCAGGGACCATGCCCCTCCTTGGTCTCTCATTGACTCTCCTTAGGAATCAAAAGAGAATTAAAAACACAACAGGTCCATTCCTATTCTCTCATCTCAGATTTTCAGAACAACGTTCAGGTCAAAGTCATTCGGAGTCCTGCAGACTTGATTCGATTGATAGAGGAGCTGAAAGGTGGAACAAAAAAGGTATGGCATCTGCTCAAGGGAGGGGTGGAGTCTGCCTCTTGGCTGGGAGCATTTGAAGACACTGCTCCCTGCAATCTGGACCTGAATTGGGCCCAGTAGAGCTGACTCCAGTATTTCACTCTTCCTGAGTCCACACCCCACCGCTGTCTATCTGTTCTCCATGTGTTGCTATGGAAACCACAAAACTGTATGTCTCCCCATCCAGGGGAAGCCAAATGCAGGCCAAGAGCAGCCTGGAGATGATGCTGTGGAAGTCCCTGAAAGGGAACCTGAACCTGAAGTGAAGGGAAAGGGTGACACAGAACATCAGGGCGAGGCTGAAGAAGAGGACAATGATGAAGATGAAGATGAGGATGAGGATGAACAGCAGCTACTGGGAGAATTTGAGAAGGAACTGGAAGGGATACTGCTCCCATCAGACCGAGAGCGGCTCCGTTCAGAGGTTAAGGCTGGCATGGAGCGGGAACTGGAGAACATCATCCAGGAGGCAAGTCTAGCTCTTATTCCTGAAGCTTCCACAGCTTCCTGCTCCTGTGAGGCAGGATGGCACGGCACGGCACGGCACCAAGTGCAGCTCAGAGCATAGGACAGGGGATCCCAACATGATGTTGTTTACTTAATTCAAAAGGGAGTGGTGGAAAAGGAATACTGGAGAGAGGGAATGAGACCCAGATATTAGATTTCCTACAGAGAGAAGCCTACTGGCCTCAACTCCCCAGACTCTTGACTCTCTGCCCCTTCTTGGGCATTTCAGACAGAGAAGGAGCTGGATCCAGATGGGCTGAAGAAGGAGTCAGAGCGGGACCGGGCAATGCTGGCTCTGACATCCACACTCAACAAACTCATCAAAAAGCTAGAGGAAAAACAGAGTCCAGAGCTGGTGAAGAAGTACAAGAAGAGGAGAGCTGTCCCCAAAAAGCCTCTACCGTCACCCCACCCTACAGGTGAGCGCTGTCGGACAAGAAGGAGCAGCTGGGTTGGCTATCTTTCTCACTCAGCTGCTGCCCAGAGGGCACTGTGTTCTTTCCCTTCTGAGAGTGCACATTCTCTTCCTCCTTTCTAGAACACTGTTGTCACTTTTGCCTTCTTCCCACCACCATCCTCCCTTTGCATGGTTACCTCCTAGTCATACTCTTGGAAAGCAGCCTTTAGAGCATGTCTTCCTTGATTTCTGGTTTGTGCCTGTATACCCAGAGCCTAACTCTGCCTGACACATAGATATTGCCTGAATGACTATGTCCTAAATGTTGAAAACCACACATTTGTGAAGAATGCAGCCTGTCAACAATCAGCTCTTTGCATGGGGAGAGGCCCCAGCTGTTCGGGTGTGAATAGACAAGACCAGTGGCACACAGGCCACCAGGCTGATTACACATTTAAGCTTTTCCTTCTTGTATCCCCTTGTGTCCATTCCACAGGATTCTGTAGGTATAGAGATCAGACATTCCAAATGGAACATTCTAGTTTCAAACCTTCCCCACTCTTTCTATAAACATTGAAAGATTTGGTCCTCCACATGCTGGGACTTTAAAGAACAAACCACAGTTTTTCCAGCCTACTCCTTAAACAAAACTTCTTTGTTGGTGCAGGCAGCCTGATATTTGTTTTCAGAAAAAAGACATTTTCCTATAGATGATGGGCAGATTACTGGCTGGGGTGGGAAGAAAGAAGGCTACAAGGTGATGGTGGGCAGCACTTTTTTTTTTTTCTTTTTTGAGCCCTGACTCACATACATGTCGAGATAGAATAGTCACCAAAACCAATTCATGGCTTAGGAAGAGGTGACCACCAATGCCCGTAACCCTGGAGTCATGGCTCTGCTTTGTGTCTCCCTGTGTCCTCCCCCCTCCCCCACCAAGAGGAGGATCCTGAGCACAGAGTCCGGGTCCGGGTCACCAAGCTCCGTCACGGAGGCCCCAATCAGGATCTGACTGTCCTCGAGATGAAACGGGAAAACCCACAGCTGAAACAAATCGAGGGGCTGGTGAAAGAACTGCTGGAGAGGGAGGGACTCACAGCTGAAGGTGGGCCCTGGAGGGCGGGCTGATTAAGAGCTGTTGGAAGGGCTTGCCGCTGAAGTGGAGGGGCTGGGACAAGGTGGACTGGAAACTTTAGCTGGGGGCAGGGGACCTGCCCTTAGGCTCCCAGCCTTCCCTTCTCACTACCCATACTGCTCCTGTGCAGGGAAAATTGAGATCAAAATTGTCCGCCCGGGAGCTGAAGGGGCTGAGGAAGATGCACGTTGGCTGACTGATGAGGACACCAAAAACCTCAAGGAGATTTTCTTCAATATCTTGGTGAGGCATCCTACCCCAAAGTCTCCAACTCCAGCCCTCCCCCTCCTACCTAGCACACTGTTGCTGAGAGTGGTTTAGAGTCATAATTGCTTGTCCTGGCCTTGCCCCATGCCGAGCTGTGATCTTTAAGACTGTAAAGCAAGACTAATGTTCTGGATGCTTATGGCCTGCCTGCCATTCAGGAAGAGCCCGTTAGGAGTCTGTTTTCCCCGAGCCTGCCTTCCCCACTGCCAGTCTTAGGACTTCCCTGGATCCTGAAGCACCCATAACTTCCTTTAGCTCCAATACAGCATTTCCTGCTCCTCCCCACCCTACCTCCAGGTGCAGGGAGCTGAAGAAGCCCATAAAGAACGCCAGCGGCAGAGAGAACTGGAGAGCAACTATCGCCGTGTGTGGGGCTCTCAAGATGGAGAGGGGACGGGGGACCTGGATGAGTTTGATTTCTGAAACCACCACCACAAGACCCTCTAAGGAGTCCAGAGTCTTCCTAAGTGGCCCTTCCTCATCTCCCCACCCCTGGGGCCCTGAAGACAAAACAGAGAAGAGGAGCTGAGCTGTAGACGTTTGGGCCCCCAGCTCTGGGGTGCAGAGGGCATGGGGTGAGTGCTGCTGGAGCTACCCAGCTGCCTCACACCTCACCACACCTGCGACTTTGCTCTCGCAGGCTCTCCCCACATGCCCTTCCTTTCCTCCTCAGCTTTCCCTGCTATCGTCCCCCAACTTGTTGGTTTTTTTTTCCTCCTCCTACCTAGAGATTCGGTGAGCTCTTTTGAAAGGGGCCAGATAGGGAAAGTGGAAGTAGCAGAGCAGTTTAGCAGGTCCCAAGAAAGCAGGCTGCCCACCCCCTGCCCTGTTGCTTTGTGGAGTTGCTTTACCCCCATCCTTGGACTGATTTGGGATTTCCTTCTTTCTTTCCCCGTTCCCACTGTCCTCTACAATCTGTGCTTCTGAGCCAAGGAGCCTTCACCTCTGTCACTGAGGAAATGGGAGACCATTGCACATCACCTCAGACACAATCCCAGCAAAAGGGTGGGATGCAGAACCACCCACCATGTTCTTCAACAATCAAGTTTCTAAATAAAGAACTGGACCATCAGTCATCAGCCTTTTTGGGGGATGGGAGGGATTTGTGGAGGGTGTTCAAGTAGGGAGGAAACTTGCTGTTCTTTTCAGACTGGAGGGCACACATCCCAGGTGTTATCAGTGGGGCTGGGTGTATATACACACACAGGACAGCTGACCAAAGCAACGTGGCAAGGATTGAAAGACCTGGAAGTTCTCTGTCCATATCCTCATCTGTCTGTTTCTTCTCTTATTTTTTAAACTTTTTCCTTATTGGAACTCCAATCCAGGGCCTTGCACATGCTAGGCATGTGTTCTACTACTGAGCTATGCCTCTGGCCCAGTTATTTCTGTTCTTTAGCACCACCCTTATCCTCTCTCCCTTTATATCCTGAAAGCTGTATGCACAGCATGGAGTCATCCCCTACCCCAGACCTGGCATCTTCCTTCTGCTGAACTCTCACAGAAGCATGTTCCACATTCCATTTGCCAGCATACCTCATACCCTCCTGATTATTCTCCATTCCCCAGAAAAGCCCTCTACCTTCGGCTGTTTGCAGAGGGTTGCTGCCCATGCATGCCAGCTTCTTAGAGTTCCAAGGGTACATGGACCTGGTGTCTCCATCTCTTCCTTACTGCCAAGTGCAGATGTAGATTCCCCCCACATCCCTCCTTTCTTCTCTCAGGGATGAGAACTGTAAGGGTGGTGATGGGCAGAGGCTTTCCTCTGGCTCCACAGCTCAGGTGTACAGCCTTCCTGTTGGAGACTCCACTGGCTTGCAAGATAACGAGTGGGACAGAAGACACAATGCCTTCAAAAGTGAGAAGTGAGCGATTCAGTTGTTGAAGGAAGTTTTGTAAGATTGACCTTATTGTGGTTATTGTGTATTTTGTGTTTCTATTGCTTTTTTTTTTTAAATGTAAATGTGTAGACTTATAAATCCTGCTTTCTGGGTGTGTGTATCTTGAGAGGGGTCTTTCAGCTGGGCAAGAATTTAGAAACTGTCCTTAGGAGCCAGGCCTGATGGCTCACCTCTATAATCCCAGTTATTTAGGATGCTAAGGCAGGTAGATTATGAGTTCAAGGCCAGCCTGGGCAACGTAGCTAGAACAGTCTCAACAACACAGAAACTGCCTTGGGAATGGCTTATATGCAGAGCACTAAGTTCTAATCATATATTTCCACCTCTCGAAAGTGGGCCTTGAACAAGTTATTTCACTTTTCAAATCATGTTTCCTCATTGGTACACTGTGGCTTGTAGTATCACAGCCTCTACTGTGTCGTGCCCTGTACACAGGACCTGTCCATAGTAAGTACACACTAACTTATAAACCAGCTTCCAAGTGCAGAAGAGACTAGAGTACTTGGAGGCAAGAGTCTTAGAAGGAATCCCAAAAGTTGATCAGAAGCTACAGTAGAATCTTTCAGAAGGGGGAGGTGCTAGGGCAAGAGGTTATCTTTGGCTTGAGGGGGATGGAGTGTCAGCAAGACCATAAAACTAAATTCTGGAAGCATCACTGTATTTAATTACTTTGTACTTTCAATAATAAATTCCTTTTACTTTCCTTTGGCTTTTGGCAAAACTCCCATGGAGGTCAGTCTGCCCCAGCTGTGCTAAGACAAACAAAAGGAAGGGAATGGGGTATGTGGCAGATGGTATCCAGGATGGGATGAGGAGAGGGTTGAGGAATGGCAACAGGAGCCTAATCAAGGAAACTCATGGTGAGCTGTGAGGCCTGCATAGATACAAAGGGGCAGCAGTCCTCCTTCACCCACCTAGAGAGTCCCCTTCTAGTCTTATTGCACTGTAACATAGAAGTTTTAATGTTTTGTCACTCCATCTATCTCCCCACAAGACCAAAAATGCAGCACATTAAAAAAAATCAGGTGGATTATTTGGTGGTAGGATTTCTTGTGCAGTTTGCCAATACCTTGACCATTTTTGCTTGCTGGAAAATGAAAGGACCTTGCCCCTGGTCTCTGCTTTCCTTAGCAGGTAACTTCATTCTCTCCAGTGTTTCCTCCCTATACTCACATGTGGAGCTTCTAAGGAAGTGAGCTTTAGCCATAACAAAGGTGAAGATGAGGCAAGGGAGTCCAGAGTCTGAGATAAAGGACAAATGACCAGGTCCTCCAGGCAAGTCATCTTTGCTACTTCCCATCATCCTCCCACCCAGACCACAAAAGTACATCTGTATCTGTCCCTGCACCCTTGAGTCCACCTCTCCTTGGGTCATGCTGTGGTCCTTGATGGTTGTCCAGACTAGGATCCTGCAGCGCAGCAGCCAGCATGTGAGTGGGACCTGGGTCTAGTGCTGCAATCACACTTTGTCAGCATGCTGGGACATCTGTAGCTGAATGTCTTTGGGCTGAGGGGCACCAAAACTTGAAACCAACCTAACTGAAAGATGCTGGTGCTGCTAACAGATCCCAAAGGTGGAAGGCAACATGTGGCAGCTGAGCCCAACCTGCACTGGTTACTGGTCCACCGCCACCAGCCTGCCCAGCCTCTCTACCAGAGCAGATGTTTTCAGTTGTACACAGGAAATGCTAGGATTAGCTGTTTACTAAAGTAAGCAGCAGGGCAGCTGTGATCAGGGTGGGCCCACAGATGACACAGAGGTGGGCCAATGCCTGCATCAGTTAGCATGGAGCTTATGGACATCCGTTAGCATGGACATCAGAGACCTGCAGCTGGTTGGAAAATCTTTCCCAGATCATCTACCCCTGCTCTCCCTAGCACCCGCTGACTGGGCCCAGGTGACAGATCCCTACTATTAGTTCTACTCTGGTACTTGGTACTCAAGGTGAGCAGGTTGGCCTAGGGCAGCCCCCAGGATTGGAGCATTTACCAGCTGCCCTCTGAACAGAAAGCTCAGATTACAAATAAACATGCCTCTGGATCTACTCTCCAAGGTCCTCTAGCTAGAGAATGGAAGGTCATGTTTCAAAATGGGATCTTTTCCTGTTCTTAACCAGAGTGACTCCATTATCTTAACATACACCCACCGCCTACCAATTTGCTCCTCCAATTACCACACTCCAACTCTCCCAGAACTGGTGCCATTTTGTGAGTCTGACTTATTTGCTTCCAGGGTCCCCACAATTGCTCCCACCTGCCCAATTCTTTCCACTGCATGAAACCAGGATTGTCATACAAAAGGGAACCATCTCCATGCCCAAGGGTAACCTCCCTGAGGCAGGCCAGTGGGAGGCACCTCAGCCTGGCCCTTTTCCACCTCCGGTTTCCAGCCTTGACCAAAGGCATACCCTGACCTGTCTCTTCAAGAACACACCAGCAGCTCACCCCCTAGACAAAATCACTTCCTCTTTAATTGCTGTTGAAGATTCACACCACCTGCCTCCGAGGAGATGAAGGGGCATCTCCCCCCACCCCCCATTTCCCTCCCCAATTACCTGGTCTTTTGCAAAATATTTTAGCCAGGAAAAAAAAAAAAAAAGACTGGAAACCACTGACACAGACTGCTCCAAAGGCTGGATTGATTGAGGGAGGCAGGGCTCAGGCAGGTAAGTCCACCCCACCACTCCCTTTCTGGGGATGGGGCAGAGGTCCTGGAAACCCAGCCACTGCATATCCTCTCAGCCCTGGCTGGGAAGGAGCATTGGGTTGAGGGACAGGTCTGGAGCTGCTCCAGTGGGAGGGAGGGGCTGGACAGAAAGAAATAATGAGGGAGGGGTCCCATTGTAGGGGTGCCCCCTACCCCAGATCACCATGGGTGCTGCACAGTCACAGGTACGCAGTCACAGGCACAGACACAACCCGAGAGCACCCCCCCATCCCACCCCCTGCCCACCCTCGGCTTCCCCTACCCCAAAACGCCCTCCCCACGCCCATGCCCATCCCTCCCCCATGTTGGGGAACAAAGCAATAAATTACAAGGCCCCTTCCCAGCCCCCTTAGCCCGCTTCTGCTTCATCCTTTCTCCCTCCCAAGACAGTAGGGGAGGGACCCAGGATCTTGGCTCCCCCTGGCCTTTTAGCCATGAGTAGGTGTAGGGAGTCATCCTAATTTCCACTCCTCATGGTCCCTTTCACGGAAAGGGTTGGGGATCCCTCCACCTCCACGGGCAGCAGGGGTCCTGCCCCTCGCTGCCCTTCTCCCCTTTACTGGGCAGTGAGATTAGCATGGAAGGGGTGGGGTCCCCCATTGGCCCCAAGTCCCAGGGCTAGCCCTCCACGTACTAACCCCTCCCTCTGGCGTGGCGTCGCCCCAGGAGCCAGCCTGGGTTTGGGCTCCTGCCTTGGGTTCCTTGAGCTCAGGCAGGACTGGGTCCTTTTCCCGCCCCTAGAGGGCGCGGGTGGGCATATCCAAGCGCCCTCCTGCCGGTACCGCGGTGGGGACATCCCTTTCAGCAAACACCGAGCGGGTAGACCCAGAGCAATCCCAGTGTGGAAACAGTGGAGAGGGGGCGTGTTGAGCTGGGGTCTCCATGCCTCATTGGGGAGAGGGAGGTGAGTTTGTGTCTTCAGGGAAGCGTGGGGGCTGTGCCCTCGTGGGGGTAGGAAGTGCTCCCGTGGGGCGGGGTGAGGAATGGAGAGGTGAGTGGGTGCATCTGTCCAGCTGTCCACCCGGTGTGGTCGTGCCCGGCCCCCGTGGGGGTGGGGGTGTGGGTGTCTCTCCCGCTGTTGGGCAACTATACCAGCGCGACCGGGGCGTCGGCGCGGCCCACGCTGGCTGCGCTGCTCCGGCGGCGGGGGCTGGGCGTGGCAGTAATGCTGGGAGTGGTGGCCGCGCTGGGCGTGGTGGCTGTGCTGCCGCCCTCGCCTGGGCATCCGTGCTGGAGAAGGATGTCTGCACACAGCTGGCTTCCAGCTTGACGGGCGTAGAACAGCGCCGTACGGCCCTGCGCGTCGCGGGCCGCCACGTCCGCGCCGTACTAGATGGAGAAACAGCCGCGTAACCGCGTGTCCCCGAGGGGCCCTCACTAGCACACTGACCCAAGAATTCCAAGCCCATCTCCAAGGTTTCTTTGGGTAAATCGGGCTCTACCGAGCCAGAGTTTTTCCGAGATGGAGCCCGCAATGATTCCTTTACCCACCGCCTCTCACTCACATACCCACAGTAGCAGTTGCGTGATGACGACGTGGGCGAGCTCGGCCGCCAGGTGAAGTGGGGAGCGGAGCTGTGGATCCTCCACGCTGGTGTCCAGCGGCCCGTGTCGCGCATGGGCCAGAAGCAGGAGAACGGCGGCCACATCCTGGGCCTGCACAGCGGCCCACAGCTGGCGGCCCAGCGGCTCCTCCGTAGTGCTCAGCGGCGCCAAGAACAGCAGCTGCTCATATTTGGCGCGAATCCACGACTCACGCTCCTCCCTGCAGGATCCGGGATCAACAGAAACGGCGCTAGAAACCTCTAACTAGGATTACTGTCCCTGTCCTCTACTCAGGTGACTCTCTCAGGGGCCACCTGCCACAGAAACTGAGCCCCCGCCTCCGTTCCTTTACACCTACCGTGAAGAGTCCCGCGTGGGTTTGGCACGGCCCCGAGTGTCGCTCTCCCACACGCGGTTGGCCGTGTCGTTGCCAATGGCCGTCAGCACCAGGGTCAGCTCCCGGGGCCAGTCATCCAAGTCCAGCGAACGAACACGAGACAGGTGTGTGCCCAGGTTCCGGTGGATGCCAGAACATTCGATACAGATAAGTGCGCCTAGGTTCAAGCTGGCCCACGTTGGGTCTGGGGACGGAATGCTGAGGTCGGTTTCCAGTTGGGCAACATGGACTGACAATTCGGCATTTACCCACTCTACAGCCAAGATACAACCTCCCAAAAACCCTCCACTGTTCCTTTGCACTCACTGGGGGCCCCACAGTCCACGCATGTGGAGTTTCCTTTGGCGTTCCGGATAGCCTGGATGGCCACAGCTTCACTTTGGCTGTCTGTGCGCAGCTGCAGAGGATTGGGGTTAGTATTGACTCTCAGAGGAGCTCCCCTCTCCACCACCTCTCTCCTCTCACTCACTCAAACCTCCAAACCATTACCTTGACCTTGCTGCTTTCACAGCACTGCAGACTTGCTAGGATCTGACTCTCAATGGCCTGGACCCAGGAGTCTCTCTCCTCAAAGCTGGCTGCCTCAAAGTGCCACGTCTGACCAGTGCTGGATACGATCAGGAACTCAAAGTTTTCCTCTGAGTGGGGGGATTGGATGGTGGCATAAGGGACAGTGTTCAAGCAGAGGCTGCCTTCCCCAAACCCTTCCTCCCTGATGTCCATTCCAAGCCCCTGGGAGTGGGGCAGTGGGGGAACGGGAAGCAGAGGGTGAGGGAGAGCAGGAAGCCCGAGCACATGCAGGAGAGGCAGGGGCACCCCCACCCATCTGCACCCAGCTGAGCGCCCCTCCCGCACCCACTTGTTACCTGCTTTATAAATATTTCTTAAACTACCAAAGGATTTTAGTTTCCACATTTTGCGCTTGGCTGGTTTCCCGAAGCGAAGGAGATAGAGATAGAATGGAGAGCAGAACAGAGAAAGAGAGATCAAGAAAAGAGAAAAGGAGAGGCAGATGGAGAGATGGAGAGAGACACAGAGAGAGACAGAGAGTGCCAGAGACAAAGCAGGACAGACAGATGGGGAGAGAAAGCAGAACTAAAGTCAGTGGCCCCAGAGCAGAGTGGAGCGGAAGCCAAGAGCCATGAGAGTAGGCAGATCTGGAACCTGGGTTTGAGCACCCGGCAGAGAGCAGGGGCAATGGGGATAGTTATCATGACCAGAGAGGAGCTGGGTCTCTAGGAGGAGGGAGGGTCGGGATCTGAGTGAATGTGGGGGAAGGACACAGAAGCTGGGACACAGGCTGGGATGAGAGGGACCTGGGACTTAGGAGGAGTCACTGATGCCTGGGTTGGGTCACTGGGAACAGGAATGGGATCATTGTGGATAAAGTTTGTTGGGGGAGCTTGGAGATCACTTAAAGTTACCGGAGCAGGGGTTGGATAGCCAGAACCCAGGTGGGGAGTCAATAGGGACACAGAAGTCAGAGACAGAGTCACTAGGGTTGGGATTGCAGGGACTGGGGTCCTAAGTGGAGATCCTCATCCACAGGACCAGGAACTAGAGAGTCATTATGGGAGGAAGCAGGAGCTATGGAGTTATGGATGTCATTGAGAACAGGGCCTGGACACTACTGGGGCAAAGGCACTGGCTGGGGAACGGAAAGATGGGCTGGGAAAAGTCCATCCGTTGTTCCACTAATTTATGTGCAGTGGTAATGACAGTCAAGCACTCAGCTCAGGCACTTCTCCTCCTGCTGCAGGAACTAGGCCAGGGGTCTGCTGTTGGGGATGAGGGTCAAGTGTGGGAATGGAGCTACCAACCAGAGCCTTACCTTCCGCCTGCACAGCCGCACCTTCGGTCTTAGATGGTGTTGTCAATTTTTTTCTCCTCTGTTTCTTCACCATGGGAGAAGGAGGGGGTTCCCGACTCAGGGGGCTCAGGTCTCCAGATGGGGTACAGTCTTAGGGAGGGGGATACAGCTGCCTCAGTTGTCACTCCACAGATTTCCTGATTTCTTTTTGTGGTACTGGGAATTGAACCCAGGACTTTGAGGATGATAGATAAGCACTCTACCACTGATCTTATAGCCCCTACCCAGATTTCCACTTTTTTTTTTTTTGGTATTGGGGATTGAACCCACGGCCTCCCACATTCTAGGCAAGTACTCTACCACTGAGCTATATCCCCAGACCTCCTGATTTCTTGAGTGTCTGTCTTCTCCCCTGAACTAGCATTGGTATTTTGGAGTGTCCCTCCTCAGCTGTCCCTCTCCAAGAGGTCCCCCAGGATAATTCCTGGCAAGGTGGATAGATGAGTGATTTAGTCAGACCTGAACTGATATCCTGTCTCTGCCATTTATTGGCCTTGAAACCTTGAGCAAATTACTTAATCTTGTAAGCCTCAGTTTCTTCATCACTAAAACGGGGAGAGTAATCCTGACCTGATAAAGTTGTTGTGAGGATCATTCATTACAATATTTTATATATATATATAACTATATATATATATATTTACATATATACATGTGTATATATACCAAACATTATAACATATATTGATATATATTATAATATTATAATATATATTTTACATTTCAAACATTGTAAACACTGATGTTAGAAAATGTGCTTAGTTTGTTTGTTTAAGCATCAAAGCAACCCCATGAGGTAGAAGCTATTATCTCTGTTTTACCAGTGAGAAAACTGAGGCATGGAGAGGTTGAATAATTTGCCCATGTGACAAGTCAGGATAGAGCCCACTTATCTTAACCATCATGATAGACACGATGTGGCTGAGCTTGGTGCTGGAGCAGACATCCCATCTGTTCACTCATGCATTTATTCCAGCTCCAGGCCTCCAACCCCACTGCACTTCCCATCCACATCCTACTTAGCTCTGAAAGGCAGTGGATGGAGAATGCTCCCACTGACCGGTGCTGAGGGCTCGAGCCAAATTCCGATCTGGCTTCAGTAGGTGCCTGGTGGTCTGGTCTGGTGGTGGCTGCAGGGTACTGGGGCTGGGGCTGGGGCTGGGGCTGGGCATGGGAGTAGTGGCTTCTGTTGGAAAGGGAAGACGATAAAGCCTCAGTGGACTTCTGTCTCCCTTCCTTATGTGGGCCCTCCTTATCACCCACCTTCCCATGTATCCAGGCCCAGCCCCCACTTCCCTCATACCCCTCCCTCTTATCCAGCCCTGGATCCTCTCCTGCCCCTTTATAATGAACCCCACTTACCAGGTCCTTCACCCATCTGGACAGTGCTCATGTCCTTGACCAACCCGTTGATGCTGGCTGAGGGACCAAAAGCAGATATGGCCCTTGGAGGCCGCTTGCCTGGGACTTTGACTGTTGTTCGTAGCAAGTCCATCTCCTTGCCATGCGTACTGTGGATGTAATCCTAGAGAGGTACAAGAGTTGAGAGTGTGGGGAAGGTCGAGATCCTTGGCGGCCGATAGTATAGAATAGAGTCAGGGCCCTGGGCACTAACAAGGCTGGAATGAGCTTCTAAGAGATGAGCTCACTAGACTCAGCCCAGCATTACCTCCTCCAGAAAGCATTCTCTAACTGGCAGACCAAGGACAGGCCCTTCCTGGGTGTTTTCCCTCTAGTCTGCCAGCATGGGCAGATAAGTAAGCTCTTAACATGCTTGCTAAACTTGAGAGAACAGAACTAGTGCTCTCTGCCACTCACGTTAATGCTGGGGTGGTAAAGTAGGAAGCCATTACTGGACAGGGTCACATATTTCTTCTTCCATTCTTTGTTCAAGGAATTGCCACTTCGCTTTAGTAGGAAGCTCTGGAGTAGGGAACAACCAGTGTGAGAAAAAAGCCAGCTAAAACCAGCTAACTCCCAGCCTTCCCTTAGTCCCTGGACTACTCACCTGTTTGATGGGGATGGCTCGCCCACTCCCGGTTGTTTCTCCCCGACTGTCCAAGCTCCTCTTTTCAGAGTCACTACCCCGACGGTTCTGGAATGGTTATTGGAATCAGTCAGAAGATGGACAGAGGGATACACTGATGCAAGGACAGGAAAGATAAATGAAGGACCCAACAGGGGGGTCTAAGGACTAGAAAAGATAGGCAGATAACAGAGAACAGAAGGTTAAGGAGTCAGCATGTCTAATACCGCAAAAAGACTGGTCCTGCGCTTGGCTGCCCGGTGCAAGGACCCGGGAGTGCTCAATCCAGCCACTGCAGCTGCCTCAGCTCGGAGCTCCCGGTGACCAACATTGGGCGAGGACGGGAGGGAAGAAGAGTAGTCGCTAGTGTGTCCCCCATTACTAGCCTGGGAATATATGAAAAGTCAGCAGAGCTGAGCTGTCTCCTCCCTAATCTGAGCTACACTGAACAACCAGTTATGAGGAATTGTAGACAATCCTTGATCTTCTCACTCTTCATTTATGTTATAATTAATAATAAAAACCTTTACTAGCATTTTTACTGTACTTTAAGTTTTGCAAAGGTTGTCTTCACAAGGAACATGTGATACACTCTTCTAGATAATCTTGGGAGGTTAGGTGATTTGCTCAAGGACATCACAAATGGCATCTCAAACCTGGTTGATTTCCAGTCTGATGCTCTTTCTACATACAAGTATCACTGCCATTTCTTCCTGTCCCTCCCACTCCCCGAATCTCTTTAGTATTCTGTAACTGCCTTTGGATCCCAGCCCCTCGTCTGTTGTCTCTGAAACCCCAACTCACCTGCCCAGCTACAGGGGTGGAAGCAGCTGAGTGGCTTGGGGAGCTGGGCAGGGACTTGCAGGCAGCCAGAAGCTGTTGTTGTTTGCGCAAGGTCACCACCTTCTGGGCCACTGAAGGAAGTGGGTGAGGGAGGAGACATAAGCACGGGAGACAACCAAGACCACCCTTCCAAGTTCAGCCTGGGCAATCCCCAGCAGATAACATAGGCCCCAACTTCCTTGTTACTGTGGCCTGCGGCCCCCGTGGCCTGGCCAGCTCCTTGAGCCTAGAAAAACCTCGAGATATAAAGCAAATCTTCTCTAGCTCCCTTGGCCTCTCCTCCCTTCCACAGAAGCTAATTTCCTGTCATTGGCTGATGGAGAGGCCTGAATCCTAGGCCTCTCAAATATCCCAGGCCCCCAACTCCCTGGTTCCTGCATACACTGGGCATAGCCACACTCACCCTCCTGGAAGACCCGATCCACATTGAGCCCATAGGTCGCACAAGTCTCATAGTAGCTGCAGCGTTTCATTTCTGTGCACAGAGCCCTGGCCCGAGCATCGCCTACCACCCGAGGAGAGGAAGCACTGATCCTGTCTGAGGGAACAGGAAAGGGGTAGGATTGGATGAGGAGCCCTTTCCCCCACTTTTCATGATTCCCTTGTGGTCCAGGCTCAGGCTGATCCTACTGGAGGCAGGGTGTGGAAGAACATCTATTCTTGCCCAAATGGAATTGGAGTATATAAGTTCTGAGTGCCAGGCAAGCTCACACGCCAAGCTGCAAGTAGAGAGGCTGAGCACGAGTGTGTGTATTTGTGTTCTAAGAATACTCCAGAGGCCAGGCACAGTGGTACACGCCTCTCATCCCAGTAGCTCAGGAGGCTGAGGCAGGAGGATGGCAAGTTCAAAGCCAGCCTCCGCAACTTAGTGAGCACCTGAGCAACTTAGTGAGACCCTGTTTCAAAATAAAAAAATTAAAAAGGGATGGAAATGTGACTCAGTGGTTAAGTGCCTCCAGTTCAAAAAAACAAACAAACAAAAAACCAAATAGTCCAGAGTCTTGTGGCACTTCCTGACAAGAGCTGAACTGGCTAAGACTCATAAGTGATAATTACCCGGCTCTATAAATGTATTGAACCCTGAGAGAACACCTGGCAGTATGAACTAGGAAAAGGCTGGATGTCCATGGGTAACAGATGAACTGCTCAATCTGTAATAGAAACCGAAAGGCAAGCAACAGGTGGAGACTGGTGCCTGTAGCATAGGCTTGCAGACAGAAAGCCTTTCTAGCTAGATACAGGTGGGTACTGGAAAGCTCTTCCTGCCCTAGTGGAGTCTTAGAGTCTCTGAGTCACTACTTTGAGTACTAAAAGGTTTCCGCCCTTCTGTTTTTTCGAGCTTTTCCTTTGTGCTTTATTTACAGATAAGTTCCTTGCATGCCAGGCAAGCAAGTTCGAACCCAGCACCACGTACACAATGAAGTTTCAGAGCAACAAAAGCCACCTGAAAAACTAAAATAAAAAAAATGATTCTCTCTTTCTCTCTCACTGTCCCTCTCTCTTTAAAAAACAGGTTATCAGCCTGACCCAGCTGCAGCAAGGGGTAAATGGAAAAGGCTTTCTATCTATCCTACTTGAGATTTTTCTGTATGCTATGGTAATGGCATTGGGACATGGCAGTGTGAGAACACAAAGTAGGTGACATCTCAGAAAAGGAACAGAGATGGGTACTATGTCTGTCTTTTCCACCCTGACAGTATACCCTTCACTCTGCTCAGACCTTGGAAAATTTGTGATGGTTTCATGACTCCTTTATTTGAAAATCAGGCTCCCTCCAGAGGTTACTGGAATTCAAATAGCCATTTCTACACCTTACTAAACTCTTACCTGCACTGGGCAACATCTCACTGGGCATTCTAGGTTCTGCCCCGAAAGTAGTATCACCTCAGGCCCTCCTTACCTTGTGTCCCCACCAGGGCCAAGGCAAGGCCTCCTCGTCCCTCCCCTCGAAGGGAGCTCAGCTGCCCATGAAGACGGCTCACGGCCTGGAAACTGTTCTCATCCTCCAGGCTGAAGACGAAGATCACAGCATCTGCCCAGCCTGAGAACTTGCGGGGGGTGAGGGGGCAAATGGAGGTCATACAGGTGCACTCCTCTGGATACTACCCAGAGAGAGACCTGGGAAGCCAGAGCCCACCCCTTACACCGCCCACAACCATCCCTTCTGCTTCTACCCCTCACCTTGGCATCAGGTGCCCCAGCTTCCTCTCGGATCAGCACCAGATGAGTCTGCCCATCCACCAACATCTCTTTCTTGTACTGCTCACCTGTCCAGAAGAGTTGAAAGGATTAATGGGTCGTAGGTCAGGTCACCAAACCTTTCCAGTTCCTTGTACTTTAGCTACTGTGGCATCACTATTCCTTTATCTCCACACCTACCCAGGCACTGATCTTACTCCTGAATCCACCACCCCAATCCTTAGTTTACTATGGCTCCTGAGAACTCACTCTCAGTCTTCTCCAGCACCTGGTAAGAACCGGTCAGGAATCGATGGATGAGTGATGACTTCCCACTCCTGGCATCTCCCAGTACACCCTGAGGGCAAGGTTGTGGAGCAGAGACAGTGGGAATTAAGAGGGGACAAAATGCTTGGGTCTACACATGTCTAAGAACCCCAAGGGACTAGCAGTGTTAAATCACCCAATTAGGTCCTGCAGGTCCTGCACTATAGTCAGGAGAGAGCAGGTGGGACAAGCGTAGCTTAAGTGGAGTAAGAAATGATTCCAAGCTTGAAGCTTGAAGCGTAGGGCAAGCTGGAGAATGTCAGCAGCACTGTAGTCTTTTGGGTTGTTGAGGAAACATATTAGACCTGCGTATCACAGGGCTAGGCACTAGCTGGAAAGCTGTACTCAAATATAGAAATGGTACAAGAAAGACATAGATGTCAGAAATGAGAAGGTGGCCCTGGACAAATAGGGAAAAAGAAGCAATGGCATAAAGAAAAAGTTGTGAGGGTGTATCAAACCCCACAATGGTGCTATGAAGGTAGACTCTCAGGAGAACTGGAAAACCACTTCAGGTCTTGGGGCCGGGAAGGAGAGAAGCACCAGAGGGGGTGAAGGAAGAAAGCTGAGAGTGTAGGGGGAAGGGAGGTCAGCCTTCCCTGCAGGTCAGGGGTCTGGGTTACCTACCAGGCGCAGTTCAGGAATGGAGCGGCTCAAAGTCCATTCCTGGCTATTGACCACAGCCTCTGTAAAGGGAGAGAGACAGTAAGAGAGCAGGCTCCTGCCCAGGAGGACTCCCAACCACCCCTCCTGTCTTTGAGGCTCTCTTAACACCCAGGACCCTGCCTGCCTGCTCTGGAGAGATGTTTGTAACAGATAGGTCTGAGAGTGGTCCCCAGTCCTCCCATCCCAGCCGCTCTCCCCACAGCTGTTGCCGCCGCTCAGTGGTTGCTTAGCAACAGAGCTAGCAAGACAAAAATACTTCAGTTGGCATCTCCCTTAAAGCACATCCCTAAACGTGGGTCCCTGCTCCAGACCGGGAGACCAGGGCTCTCACAGTGGCAGCCTCTTCCCTCTTGAAGAATAGAAGAGGTGCTCCTCCTGACAGATTCCCAGGACAGATCCTGGATGGAGGTGCTGGCACACAGAAAGGAGTGGGTCTTCATCTCCATTTCACAAGAGCAAAACTAAGGTGAGGGCTTTCCTTCCCGCTTTTCAAGGTCAATAGCACAGTGGCCCTGACTCCTCCCCACAGGTCAAGGGATGGAGCGGGGATTTTCCAAAGCCTACTTCTCTCCCACAGCCTTTCCAAAAAACGCCCTCCAAAAGAGCCATGGGAAAGGGATCCATCCCCTGGCCGAGAGAAGCCACAGGCCTGCGGGGCGGGAGGTGGGGGGAAGGATGCTTCTTCCGCCTGCTGGGTCCAGCCCCCGCTCCTGACACTGGCCGGACGTTCCCGGGGCGCCACAGCTGCCGCGGGAACTCTGGGATCCGGAGCCATCTGCTCCCACCCGCTCCTGAGCCAAACCCCGGGAGCCGCCCCCGCTTCCAGACCCGCCTCCCTTCCCCGGAGTGAGAGCCGAGCTGAGTCCTGGGCCTGTCTCCCCAGTTAAAAATAATAATAAAGACACCCCTGAGGTGGTGGCGGGGGGACCACTACCTTCCCCTGTACCGCCTCGCAAGTCTCCTGGGGTAAGAATTGTCTTTGCAGCAGTTCCGCCCCCCTGACTCACTCTGGGGTCAGCCCCGGGCGAGTTTCGACGCCGCGGAGGAGCGGGGGTGGGCAGCGGGGGAAGTCAGGTTTCCTACCCGCCCTCTCTCACTTCGTGTTTGAATATTCAGCACGTTCCAGCCCCCGCGCACTTGCGGACCGCCCAATCCGTCTTCCCTGCTTGGAGAACCCCACTAGCCTGCTCTCAACCTAGAAAACCTGTTCCTGGCGAGGAGCTGCCTGCAAGGTCACTGTCATGCCACCTGCCCTAAGTACTCAGGGAAACTGAGACTTCCTTAGCCCCTTCATCTCAGAACCCCTCTAGACAAGGCAAAGCACCATTTCCGTGCTCCCAGAATCCAGCCGAGGCTGAAGGTGGGCTTCTCTGGGAGCAATTTTCTACAGTCGCTCTAACCAAGGGCATTTTCCCTACCAAAGCGCTGAGGTTCTCCGAACCCCTCCGAAATCAATGCATCTCTCCGGGTGCGCAGTGTATAGCTACTCATTCAGCTTTAGGATCTATTATTTGCTCCAGTCCTTGGCAGAGGAGTGAGCCTGGCTCCTCAGTCCACCCAAAGCGAAAGCTTTCCTAGTTTTCTACCCCCCACACCCTCAAATGAGTACTCCAGGTGCCCTTCCCTCCCTGTTCTCAGACCCTAACCCTACTCACTAGGGGAGGCGCGGAGCTCTGCACCCAGCAGCTCCCTGGACCCGCTGCCAGAAGACAAGCCCGGGGGTCCTGGAAGGGGCCCGGTGGAGCCAGGAGGCCCCCCTGTGCTCTTGGTGAAGATACCGCTGATAAACTTGAGCATCTTGCGGTCGCGAGTGGATGCTCTGCCCCCCTCCCGGCCCCGTTTCAGCCCCGGAGCTGGAGGCTCCAGAGTGATTGGAGGTGCTGGCCCGGGGGGCTGCGCGGAGGCGGCGGTAACAGCAGCGCCTGGAGCCGGGGTTGCTGGGACGGTTAGCGGAGGAGGAGAGCAGGCAGGCGGTCCTGGGTGCAAATCACTGTTGTCCAAGGTCTTACTCTTGCCTTTTCGAGGGGACAGCTTTCCTCGGACTCCAGCCCCAGCTCCGACCCCAGCAGAGGTCGCGGCTGCAGTGCCCCCTCCCCCGCCGGCTGCAGTAGCAGCCGCAGCTGCAGAAGCTCCAGTCCCGGCGCTGCTCTTTGGCCCCTTGACCCTGGGCTTGCCTTCGCTTTCGGGCCATGACAGGCGGCTACCCGCGCCCTTGCCCCCGCCGGCTTTGGCTCCACTCGTAGTCACGGTCTTGCAAGGCTTGGGAGCCGGCGGAGGAGGCGCCACCTTGAGCCTCCGGCTGCCTGTGCCAGGATGCGGGGAGGACGAGCCCGGGATGCCGCCGACTGGCCGGCCTTCAGGTTCCGGGCCCCCCCAGCTCGGGCTGCTGAGTAGTGGGCGTCGGGAGGAGGTGGGGGCGCCCCCAGGCTTGGGGTCGGGACTCAGTCCCCCGGAGAGCGGGGGTCCCGGAGGGGCCGCCCAGAGGGAGAGTCGGCGGCCCGGAGCGGGGGAGACCGGGCGAGCCGGACTGGCCGGAGCCGGGGACAGGGCTGGGGGCTCCGCACCCCCTGCTCCCGCGCTGCTAGTGCTGATCCACAGCGCATCCTGCCGGTGGAAGAGACGCTCGTGCCGCTTCTTGCCCGGCTCCTCCGCGCCTCGGGGGCTGCCAGGATCCCCGGTCTCTGAGCCTCTGGCCCCGGGGGCGCTGGCCGCGGCTGCAGACGGAGAAGGTGGCGGCGGAGGTACGGACTCGAGCTTGACCAGTGTCAGCGAGATGAGGTAGGTCGTTGTCCGGCGCTGAAGCGCGCCCGCGCCCCGGCTCATGGGGCCCGGAGACCCCCGAGCTGGGGAGGGGAGGGCACTCCCCCGGACTGCTTCAGGGGGGCCCAGCCATGGGGCCGCCCTGCTTGCTGCCCCCAGCCCCCGGACCCCGCTGAGCCCCCAGTCCGGCTCTGCAGTCGCCGCCGCCTCCGCCGCCTCCGTTTGCGCCCCCCTCCCATCACATGGGGCGCCCCCTCCCCATGCTCCCCGCCCTGCGCCCCCACCCCCTTAGGACCCCGGGACCTTGGTGCTGCTCCGGGGAGGCGCGCCGGACCGTGCACCCCGGCCTAGGTGGGGGGCTGAGATGGGCGGAGGAGGGCGGGGAGGATAGTAGTGGGGGCAGACGAGGGAGAGGGGAGGAAAAGGGGGTAGAAAGGGGGATCGGAGGGCGGGAGAGAAGAAGCAGTGCGGGGGAGGTAGGAAAAAGGAATGGGGACTCAAGGGACAGGGACCAGGGATGCGGTGGGAGAGATAGGTTCTTGAGGAGGGTGGAAAGCTAGTGGGTCTGGAGGTGCGGGGGATTCGCTGGGGCGCGGGGAGGATGCTGGGGATGGAGATGTAGGAGGCGGCGGGGGAGGAAGAAGGGAACGGGAGGGGTGGGAACCGACGGGTCTGGGGTCTGGGAGGGGAGGGGCGTGAGATCCTGGCGAAGAGTCCGGGGGGCCTTGCCCGGTCTCAGCTTGGTCCGGACGCGCGCTGTGTCCGGGCGCTCCCCTCACATTGAGGAGGAGGCGGCCCCCGGCCCCCCTAACCCCATCCCCCCCCACCTCTCTATCAGCACCGCTGTCTGCGAGGGCGGTGCAAAATCCAGGACTGGATTTCCCTCCCAAATCCTGGGCTGGATTTCCTGGGACTTGGACTCATATCCATCAACCTAGCCCCCTCCTCTTACACACTGAGGTTTGAGAGCAAGACTGTGGGGTGTGGCATTTAGGGGCAATGGTAAAAATAGATTTGTTGGATGGACAAGCGCCAGGAACAGAGCAAATTCGGGGTCGCTGCCTATTCTGGAGAAGCTGAAATGGGAAAATGGGGACCCCTGAAATCCCTTTCCCAGGACTCTCCCAGGGTTACCTAGATATTTTACCTTCCTCATCAGCCCATCCCTCTCCCATCTACACTTAGTATTTAATCTTTGACAGGGTTCGAACCTGAGTTGACTGTCCCAAAGTGAACTTGGAAAGTGTTCCCCAGGGATGGGGATGAATATGGAACATAGCAGGGGTAGGAAACGGGAGGAGGTGGGAGTGGAGAGACTTGAGGGTTCAAGAGTCTAGGCTTCCGGACTCAAAGGCCCCAGCTCAAGGTGGAAAGAGAATACATCTACAAACTGACACCCCCCCCCATACCAAAATGCATCTAGTCTCCATAGCAACCACATCTCCAAGAGTCCCTCAGAAATGTGGGGATAAGCAGAGAGGAGGAAACAGAGTGGTGTGGGTGGGGAACCCGACAGGGGATGCTGGCTTAGTGAAGCTACTGTCTTCACCCCTGGTTACCCACCAGTGGGGGATTTTGCTCCCTCAATATAAAGACCCCTTAGTTGAGGCAGCAGGAGCTGTCCTCTTCTGTGTTTCCATTCAGTTTCCTGAAGTTTATGAGGCAGGGCTCTTTCAGAAGGTTAAAGAGGAGGCAGGGAGAGCAAACTGGACACAGTTTACTGTGTACCCCACCCTTTTAGAAGCCTTGGAATTCAAGGCTCTCAACCACCAGCCCTGGTGAGAAGCATGAGCATTTAGGCCTATGGGAAAGACAGGCTGAGACACCAGGGGTGGCAGGGAGTGGGCTGGGAGGAAGGTCTTCCTGCAACATTTAGGAGACCCCTCCCCAGGATTTGGAGACTCTCAGCAGTCCCTTAATTTGGCATCCCACCCTCCTGAAGCAGAGACTATAATAAGTGTTGCCGTGGGCGGCTCTTAGAGGCAGGAGCCCTGAGGCACATTCGGCCTGGTGGGGGGTGAGGGTTGGGGTGAACCTGGATGCCAGGCCCCTTTGTTCTCCAAGAGGCCTGTACCCAGTCCTTCCAGGTCCTGTCCAGCTCGTCAGCAGCTTCTTCCCAACTCCCTGTAAAACCATGATCCCAACCATCCTCAGTTCAAGAGATCCTTCACTAATCTTTTTTTAAAGACAGGGTGAAGGACAGTTCTTCGCTCTGCCTTAATCTTCCTTCCTTTGATGGCCTCAGTTTTCCTTGATGTTCAATAGAAGCACAATCCTGACTCAGGAAAGGAGTAGAACAAATCACTTATTTAGAGTACTGTCTTGGGCTGGGGGATATAGCTCAGTGGTACAGCAGTTGCCTAGCGGAGGCATTGGGTTCCATCACCAGTATGGTGTGTGTGTGCGCGCGCACACACCCAAGAGTGGAGTCTCATCAACCTCCACCCTTTCCTAGTCTCTCCTTTTTCAGAAGTAAAAGGGAGCTTCTTGGCCTAAACTTCTCCCCTCCTTTTTTTTTTTTTTTAAGAGAGAAGGACAGTGAGAGAGACAGAGAAAGAGAGAAACAACTTTAGTTTTTCACATGGCCTTAGTTGCTCTAACACTTAGTTGTGTACGTGGTGCTGGGGATTGAACCCGGGTCCTTGTGCTTGCCAGACAAGCGCCAAAACCGCTGCGCTCACTCCAGCACCCCCACCTTTTTTTTTTTTTAAAAAGGATATTTTCATTGTATGCATCTTTCCCTCTCCTCCCCCAGTGCCTGGAATTGAACCCAGAGCCTTGTGTATGCTTGGTAAGCACAAGCATGTGACCACTTAACTAAACCATCAGAACCTACCTTTTTTATTTATTTCATTTTTTTAAAGAGAGGGAGAGACAGATAAGTAGAGAATCAATTTTTATTTATTTTTTCATCTGGCCTTTGTTTCTCTGACATTTAGTTGTGTGTGTGGTGCTGTGGTTCAAACCCAGGTCCTTGTGCATGCCAGGCAAGTGGTGCTTTAACTGCTGAACCACTGCTCCAGCCCCAGAACCTCCTTTTTTTTTTGAGAGAATCATTTTTTATTGAGTTTTTCACATGGCTTTCGTTGCTCTGACACTTAGTTGTGTATGTGGGAGCTGGGGTTTGAACCCATGTACTTGTGCATGCCAGGCAAGCGCCATAAGCGCCGAGCCACCGCTCTAGCCCCCTGAACTTCCCTATTTGAAACAGAACTTAGAGTTCTTTCATAGGAAGTTCCATGGACCACTTCCCTGAGGTCTGCCTTTCCAGCCACAAAGGCTGTCAGGAAAAAGTCAGGTTTAGTTCCTATCCAAGGGTGGGGGACAGTAGCTGAGAGAAGCACTAGCCTCAGAAGGATGATGGAAGGAGGGGATAATGGGAAGGGAATCATACTGTCCTACTAGGAACCCAAACCAACCATTCCTTCCCCAATTAATTCTCTGGTGGCCTCTCCCATCAGAGAAGTCTGGCAGAAGGTGTGCATGATGGAAAAAATGGTCTCTTGAGCCCTTATGTAAGCAGTTAGGAATGGAGAGGACAAGTCAAGTGTGGTGGAGCAAGCCTGTAAACCCAGGGGCTCAGTAGACTGAGGCAGGAGGATGAAAAGTCCAAGGGCAAGCCTAAGCAATTTAGTGAGGTCCTAAGCAACTTAGCAAGACCCTGTCTCAAAATAAAAAGTAAAAAGAGCTGGGGATTAGCTCTGTGGTTGAGTGTTTGCCTAGCATGTGAGAGATACTGGGTTCAATTTCCCCATTATTGTTAAAAAAAAAACAAGTAGAAGAAAGAAAAGAATGGAGAGGAAGACTAAAGGGGTTGGAAGAGATCAGGAGACGATGATAGAAGATGTGCTTCTTCTATCAGACAACATTCACAAGCTAAGGAGTCTGCCTTTGAGAGTTCTTTGCTACCTCAGAGGTGAATGGATGAGAACAAGCTCAAAACGACATCCAGTTCCACCAGTTCCTTAGTGGTAAGGACTTGTGGATGAAGAGATGCTTTTCTTGCCAGGGCCCCACCACAGAATTGAAGGCTGGGGTGGGCAGGAGGATGTGGCGGATGGTGTTGCCATGGCAGCACTTCCTCCCTGTGTTGTCATCACTTGCTCTAATGGCACTAAGGAGGTAGAGCGGAAGGTGTGTGGGGGGAAGACAGGAACAGGAACATGGGGAGGAGAAGGGACCAAGGAGAGTCCTGAGGACCTCTCTGCACTTCAGCTGTGCTGAGCACGGTGTTTAAGTGTTAATGCGTGCCTAGAAGCCAGAGATTCTCAGAATGGTATATTTCAGTTTGTGTGTGTGTGTGTGTGTGTGTGCGCGCGCACGCGTGCACACATACACACACATGCACAGCTGGAGAACAAGAGGTCACTGATTCTTAGTGGGTCCTGGGAATGAGCACATTATCCAGTCCCAGAACCTCCTGCCCCAGACTGTTTCCTGTTCTGGACTCCCCAGGCAGGGACCGCGTCTACCATGGGTCTGTCACAGCCTGTCTTCCCCATGCTTACCCACTTCTCCATTGCCAAAAAGGTCAGCTCAACAGTGACCTGTATTTTGTTCTCTTGGGAGAAGGATCAGAGTTGGCGAAAAGAAAGAATGATACCTCCCATGTCTTTTTCCATCCTCCCCAAATGTATTGTTCCCTAGAGTCCTCACTCTGTCTTGGAGACTAGGAAGTAGCTGATTAAGAAATGGTATATGACACAGCTAGCTCTTCTATGCCCTTGCTGGTTCCCAATACATTCAAGTTGGGGAATGATACTTATCTTACCTCGTATGTTGTCTAGTGATGCCCGGATGCTGTCCCGAAGATCAGGGTCACCCACTCTCTCTGCCAGCTTCCTGAGGTGGCTTAGAGCCTGCTTGGCCACCTCATGTCGTCTGACTTCTGCTCTCACTGTGGCTATAGCCAACTGCCTCTGGGCATGCATGTTGCCCAGACCTGTCTTGCCAGATTATCAGCAACCTCTGGTCCAGAAGGCCATGACTCTGTAGCCCCCAAACCTCAGAATGCCCCCTCTGCTGTGCCCCAGAACTCCTCGCCACTGCCTGCCCTTCCGTTTGTCGGCCTCACTTCCTGACTGGTGAGTTTCAAACCCACAGCCTGGGACAGCACTACCTCCTGTACCTCCCACTCCCTCTAGCGTTAGCTGATCAGCTCTACCAGCAAGCCAGCCCATGATTATGATTCCCCAGCCAGGTGGAGGGAGAGACCTTAACAAGTGTGTCATGGCCTCCTGTGGGAGATGGCTAATTAAGATGGGTGTTGATTCTGGGAAAGTGTGGCCAACCAGGTACAAATCCAAACTTGGGAATCTGCAAATTGTGTGTTCTCAAACTTACAAAGGAATTCATACATACTTGGTTTGTCACTCGTAGCCCTGAATTCTAGGGTGCAGTTGTACTTACCACTTTCTACACATTGCAATGAGCCCTGCATACTATTATCTTGTAATGTAACCCTGCAATTGTGGGGAGAATGAGTTATGTAGGAAGAAAATAACCTATAAGCAGATAAAGAATCATATTGTGTATTCAATTACTTTCATAATAATTAACACTGTATAATATTTAATAGTTTACAACAAACTTTCATATATATTATTTTCATAACAGGTAGGATTATTTATCCTTATTATACAGAAAAAGAAACTGAGGCCAAAAGGCCATTAATAGGTGAAATAAATATATAGATCTAGGTTTTTTTTTTTAAGAAATAGAATCAATTTTATTTTTTCATCTGGCCTTTGTTTCTCCAACACTTAGATGTATATGTGGTGGTGGGGTTCAAACCTTCATGCATGCCACACAAGTGCTCCAATCACTGAGTTACTACCCCAGCCCTAGATCTAGGTATTCTGATTACAATTTTAATATTCTTTTTCTCGCACACACTCACAGCCAAAATGCTTGCCAGTTTCCCTCATCCCTAATTTCATTGTTGGTCTCTTAATTTAGGACCTGTAAAAGAAGAGGGTAAATAAGGAATTAAAAGAGATGGAAATGGAGGGGTAGGATGAGGGGTGAGTGACCTAATTACTTTGTTTCAAGCCTTGAACCTTTCTGGCTCTGTCAAATTTTTCTTCTGCATATCTTTTTTTTATTTTTTTGGTACCAGGGACTGAACCAGGCGTGCTTAACAACTTAGCCACATCCTCAACCGTTTTTATTTTTTTTATTTTGAGACAAGGTCTCACTAAATTGCTAAAGCCTGACTAAATTGCTGAAACTGGCCTTGAAATTGTGATCCTCCTGCCTCACCCTCCTGAGTCTCTGGGATCACAGGGGTGCACTACTGTGCCTGGACCTACTGCATATTATATGGATAGTAATTTATGAAGGACAGGAGATTATAGCTATGTGAATATTTGTGTGGTTGGAGAAAAGGGAATTGAGGGTGGGATTACTCACTAAAATCTGTAAAACAGCCTGAGCCATAATAACTAACATGGGGTATTACTATGTACCAGGTCCTGTTCTAGGTTTTTACATGTTAACTTATATAATCTTCACAACAGTTCAGAATTGTTAGAGGTGTGTTGTTAGAGTAAGTATATTGCTGTTTTACAGAGGAGGAAATAGGGACAGTGTAAGTACCTAACCAAAGGTTATACTGTTGGTAAGCAGCGAAGTTGGAATCCTTGTAGTCTGACTCAGTGAGACTATACTGCTTAGGCAGCCATAGAATCTAAGTACACACAAATCATTCTGTGAGACGTTTTTCTTTTTTAAGACTGCTTCTTTCTCCTGGGGGAGCGAGGGATAATCCCTTTCCCCCTCCTATGAAAAGGGCAGTGTGTCAAAGCACTTATGCAATAACAAGCCGTTATTGACCAACCATTATGCCCACCTCCGGAATGAAAATGTGGAGAATCCCCTTTCCTCTCATATTTATTGATAGTCCAGACTCCTCCCTTAATGTGTGTGTGTGTGTGTGTGTGTGTGTGTGTGTGTGTGTGTTTGCAAGCCCTGGATCAGTCTTGCAAGTCTTGCAAGATGCCCAGCATGCCCTTGTGTGTACCTGTGGCTTTGTCACAAACAGCAATGTGCAGGCCTGAGGCCGCTGTTTTCCACGTTGAATTTAGCACCCCATTAAGAGGGGAAATGGAACAGAACGTGTGAAGATTTGCTGGGTTGTGCCCTGCCCAAACCGGGGCCTGTGTGGCCAGACTAAATAGATCAATGTTTGCCTCCTTTGGGCGTTCCCCAATGTGACGCAATAACAAGACGATGGTGTCATCATGAGGTCACCGCAGGACAAGGGAAAGAGGCGGGGAAAGGCTTTCCTTCGAGGGGCTGAGAGCTTTCGTCCCGCTATCGAAACCTTTCTCGCTCTTAGCCGAGCTTCTCCACAGCCTCCTCCCTCAGATCAGCCCTCTCAACCCAGGCCATGGAAGTCTCCGTTTTCAAGCCGGAATCTTGAAGTTTATGCTCTGGTGGGTATGAGACTATCTAGAAACCCAGCCCCGGGTTGTAAATTTCATCCAATGGAGAAACTAAAGGAGGGGCCGGGAGGCGGGTCGGTGACGTAATGCAGATTGATTGGCATTCAGGCCATCGAGGTCCTGGATTAGCCTCGAGCTTCGCCAATCCAGCGGCAGGGGTGGGACCGTGCAGGCGCAGAGAATTAGTTTGGCTGCCCTCGATTTAAAGAGACAGAAGCTGTCGGGGTCCTTGAAGACGGTCCCCCAACACCCTCCCCCCAAGTCCTTGGGACCACTTGGGTCCCCAGAGCTGGGGAGATGGTTTGCGGAGGCTTTGCCTGCTCCAAGAATGCGCTGTGCGCACTCAACGTGGTCTACATGGTGAGATTTTTGGAAGTAGGGGAAGCTTGGGGCGTAAAGGAGAATGGGCTGAATCTCTAGGGGACTTCCGGTGGGGAGAGGGATGTACTGGGGGTTCCGGGAAGATTCCCCTGAACTTCCGGCAAAGAGGGGATTCCTGGGGATTTCCGTGGAAGAGGAGAGACTTCCGGTGATGAGGGGCTTTGTCCAACGGTGGGGGGCAAGAAGTGAAGGCTGTGGGCATAATGTCCCATCCCTCACTTCTGTGAAAGCTTTTTTCCAAAACAGAACTGATGGACCCGCTAACAGTTCAATTTGTGTATTACTTTTCCTGTCTCCCTACCCCCATCCCAGCCATTCTGGGAAATGAGCACCCAGGAATGCTTTTCCAATTGCACCCCTCACCCCTTCACACATAACTGGATTGTTCTATTTTGCCTAGGTTCCTTTGGCCACTGCATGTCAGAATTCTTTGAGATGTATCCTGCTTTCTGTTTCCTACAGCTGGTGGGCTTGTTGCTCATTGGAGTGGCTGCCTGGGGCAAGGGCCTGGGTCTGGTGTCCAGCATCCACATCATTGGAGGAGTCATTGCTGTGGGAGTCTTCCTTCTCTTAATTGCAGTTGCTGGACTAGTGGGTGCTGTCAACCACCACCAAGTTCTGCTATTTTTTGTATCCTGATGTGAAATGATAGGGGGGCCACAGGGGCTCTTGGGAGGGCTGTTGTATAGGGGACTCATGGATCTTAGGGACACATCTCTTTGCCCTTCCCTGTACCATAATCTGCAAAACAAGAGCTTCTATTTTCAATTTGATATGATCATATATTTCTGTGAACAGATGAGACCAGGTGATTTTAAATGGAACATAAAAAGGAAAGAATCTAGCTACTTTATTCCATTAACTCTTCCTCTCAGTACATGATCATCCTTGGTTTGGTCTTCATCTTCCAGTTTGGAATCTCTTGCTCATGTCTGGCTATTAACCGAAGCAAACAGGTAAGGGGATGCCCTTTCATGTATTTGCTTTCCTTTTTCCACCTTGCCAAATGGCGTTTCCATCTCTTAAGGTACTGGTTAACTTTTTAGTCTGGACTTTGCTGCCCCAAATCACTACTTCTACTTGAGCCATTTGCTTCCCCTGGGATGTATGGTTAATTCTCTATAAGGATGATCTCATCTAGAGGGAGAATCTGAGAAAGTAGATATTCATTATAATCATGACATACCTTCAAATTTCTGAGAGATGTTGTTTCCTTTTACTAGGACAGAAAAATTGAGGTATTTGAAACAAGATTAGGATGTAGGGGGATAGGGAATAACTTCCCTCTACTTGTATTCTCTAGACAGATGTCATCAATGCTTCCTGGTGGGTTATGAGCAACAAGACAAGGCATGAGCTGGAAATAAGTTTTGACTGTTGCGGCTTATTCAACCTCACAACCCTGTACCAAGATGACCCTTCGTGCAATGCAGTGAGTTGGTGGCTGGGTAGAGCAGAGCAGGGAGGAAAGCAACAACATAGCTAAGGATAGTGACCAATTTGGCAAATTTGAATCTCATTGCCTTTTTCTAGCAGCTCTTGTATTGGGACTGTGTTGGCATGTGGAGTGATGGTATATCCCACTTGGCTGGGTACATAGCCAAGTAGAATTTCCGTCTCTAAGATACAGATACTAGGGACATTTACCATAGGTATTTGAATAAGCAGGTTACCAACTTTGCGTTATTTGTAAACACATTTTTTTATCCTCAGATCTGTAGGAACAGGAGTTCCACATGCCAGATGTGTGGAGAGAAGTTTCTTAAGCATTCAGATGAAGCCCTAAAAATCCTAGGAGGTGTTGGATTATTCTTCAGTTTTACAGAGGTAATATTCTCCAGTTTCCTTGCATATGCCTTTTCTCTAGTTAGTTCCTAAGTTTCAAAACTAATTTGTGGGGGCTGGAGCAGTGGCTCAGTGGTTAAGACACTTGCCTGGCATGCGCGAGGACACAGGTTCAAACCCCAGCATTACATACATAATGAACTGTTGGAGCAATGAACGTCACATGGAGAACTAAATAAAATTGATTTTTTTCACTATCCTTCTTAAAAAACAAAACAAAACAAATTTGTGCTTTTCTTCCTTTGTTCCCACAGATCCTTGGTGTTTGGCTAGCAATGAGATTTCGGAATCAGAAGGATCCTCGAGCCAATCCCAGTGCCTTTCTATGAGACTGTAGATCTTCTGACTTTTCCCTACTCTCTCAGCTTTTTATCCCTCCCTTTGGGAAAACCTAGGGTCTATAGCCCTTTCTGTTCAAGAAGGAAAGGCCCTTTGCTGCATCCCCTAAAACTAATTGAATGGCTAGCCTTTATGTCTTGACATATTCTGGAACAAGATTAAATAAGGAAGAGAAAAACTTGTCTCCAAAAGTAGATATGGACAGATCCTAGAAGTGCATGGATTTGAAGGGGTGGGGATAGAGTCAGTCATAGACATTTTCCTTTTTCACTCTTCCACATATGCTGGACCACCTCCATATACCTTGGCCTGGCTCCAACAGTAAATCAGACAAAGCCAAGGAGAAAACCACCAAGAACCCTTCTAATATAAAAGACCCAGTTTGAGAGAGTTTAGTAAATGGGAGCCACCTTAACTCCAGTCAAGGGGCTCCACAGATAGCCTAGGCCCTGTGTAATTTAAGGACAGAGTCTTTAGGGTTATGCAGGGAGGTTCCTTCTTCCGAATGGTTTTTCAAATCCCCTAATGGCAAAGCCAATCAGAAACATAAAAAAAAAAAAAAAAAGACCATATTTCTTTGTCTTGTTTTGTTTTCCTGTATAAAAAATGACCCCAATATCAAGGTAGGGAAGGGGAGGAACAACAGACCCCTTAGTGTATAGAAATGGTAGGGCAGGAGGAGGATAAGCCTCAAAAGGAGGGGTGGGTGGAAAATGTCATTAAGGCAGCAAAATATTCTCTGTAAAAAGTTGGAGAAGTCTCCACAGCCTCAGGAACAAAGGCAGTTGTCTTCTCAGTGGCGTTCTCTCCACTCAACTGTCCAGAAGGAGGAAAATGGCAGTGTCTCTTCCTTTTGTGGCAGCCACTCCACTGCTCACTCCGGATCATCTTCCTTACGTAGGTAGGAGTGCTGCAGGGCTCGGAAGGCAGAGATTCGCTTGTGTGGGTTAAAAGTCAGCATTTCCTAAGGGGAAAGGCAAAGGTCAGAAAATCATGGGAAAAAACCCTACACCTCCAACATCCCCAGGATGGGCTACTTTCTATATCCTTTTCTGCAGATAGCCATTCACAGCAGTATTAACTGCAGCCCATCTACCAACCAGATCTCATGAACCACAATGGTGTGGGGGCTCTTCCCTACCATTCCATTTCTCATCCTAATGCCACCCCATGCCTGTGCAAAGTACCAGCAGCAACTGAGCTCCAGACTCCTCCATCTCAGGAACCACTGACTGCACTGGACGAGGTCCTCTGGGTTGAAAGGCTCCGCGTGGTAGAGAGACATCTCGGGGCCAGTCATCCTCTGGAGGCAGCCCAATCAGACTGTGGGGACAGGACAACTCTGGTCAGGAAAGTCTTCCTCCAGCTCTCCAAGGGCACAGCCTATTGCCATCCAGAGCTCAGCAGAAACAAGACTAGAATTGTAAAATTACTTTTCCCCTTGTTGGGCACTTACTCAAAGATTTTGCCCAATTGGTCAGCTTCAGAGTTTCCACAGAAGAGAGGCCTGAGGTGAGAAGAGATACAAAGCAGTGGTCATTTTCAAAGATAGCAGTAGAATAACAAACGCTAAGAGGTTCAAAATAAGAATATGGAGAACAATAATAGTAAATTTCTATCTCCAGGACATTTCAATGTCTCTGGTTATGTATTAAGGTAATCAGTAATATGCAAGTAAAACAAGGGGCAGAGTAGGCTGGGGATGTAGCTCAGTGATGAAATGCTTGCAGAGTATGCACAAGGCCCTGTGTTTGATCCCCAGGACCAGGGGCAGGGAACTGTGCATGGTATGCATGATGAGTAAGAGGGTTGGAGAATTCAAGACGGTTTAGGGTTTTGGGTCCCATACTTCCTCCGAAACATCTCTGCAAAGATACAGCCAACACTCCACATGTCCACGGGGGTTGCATATGTAGACTGCAAAAGAACTTCAGGAGCACGGTACCAGAGTGTAACAACCTAAAGGGAACAGGAAATATGGGTGAGAGCCCTCTCAGTTATCATGAAGACATGAAGCACAGGACTTCTCAAATGGTATAGGCAATCACTTTCCTACCCCCAACCAGAACCCATTTTGGCTACCATCTTTCTACTGACCACAGGTGTAAGGGCCATCTGGTAACTGTAGATTCTGGCCAGGCCAAAGTCAGCCAGCTTAACTGTTCCACCACTTGTCACCAGAATATTCTCTGGCTTTAGGTCTCGATGAACGATGCAATTGGCATGAAGAAAATCTAGGCCTCTTAGAAATTGGCGCATCAGATCCTGGTTCAGAAAGGGGAAGTACAGACTCAATGGAAACTAGGCACCACACCTGAAATCCCAAGTTCTATTGCACAGATCCCAATCCATTCCTGGAGGTCTACCTACAGTACTCACCTTGATGGTCTCAGCTGGCAAGCCTGGTGGCGGTGCCTTGTCCAAATAGGTCCTTAGGTCTTGGTCTACATGCTCAAACACTAGGGTCACCTTGATCTCGCGGTCAGTCCGGGAGGTGGCACAGACGTCCATCAGCCTGGCCAGAACAAATGATTACACAATGATCAATTCCTTTTACCCAATATAGTCACCTATATTTTCCTCAAGAGTCCCCACTTCTATCTTGATCACACATCCCACTTTCAAGTTATCTTTTCCCCTTATTCCCCAATCCCGCCCCTCCATCTTCTTCTCACCGGACAACATTGGGATGTTCAAAAGCCTCCAGGCGTCTCAATAAGGCCACCTCACGAACTGTGCTGATGGGAAGGCCCCCTCCAGCTCCTCCTCCATTGGGGACTCTCACACTCTTGAGGGCCACAAAGTGGCCACTGTGGGGATCACGAGCTTTGTACACCGTCCCATAGGCACCGACACCAATTTCAGCCACTGGCTCATATCGTGAGGTAGCCATTCTCAGGTCAGTGGAGACCCTACAATCAGAGACTTCTACCACCAAAATTTCCCTCCAGAGTTAAGAGGGTATGAGCATGCAGCGATAAAACAATTCCCTCAGAAGACAGCACAAAGACAATCAGCAGCATCCATCCCCTTCCCAACCTACCAGAGGCCTCCCTCCATTAACACAATGACCACCAGCAGCTCCTTTGGCCACGTGTGGCCCTGAAAGAAAAAAGAAGTCTTTTTTCCTTTGGGACCACTGCCGTGCACAAAGGGGATCACACAAGACACACCTAGCATCGAAGATTTTACACACCAGTCCCCAAAATTACACCTCCCCACGAACACAAAGGCCCCACTTCCCGCCCTCGGGCGACCCTTCCATAAGCAGCCCGCCAGGCGCACGCGTGGGGAGCCCTGCGGGGAGGGGGATGGCCCGCAGTCCTGGGAAGGGGCTGCACATACCTCACGCCAGGCCAAGAGCTGCGGGGGCGGGCCCGTTATCGGGACCCCGGACCCGGTTCCTTCAGCGCCATACACCCTAGCTCGGAACGGGGCAGCTGGACGGTATGGGCCGGACCAGAGACACAGGCCGCAGGCTAGAGAGGCCCCCTCTCCCCCACCCTCACCATGTGACCAGCTGCCAAATAGGCGCGCGGAAACGGGGAGGGAGGGGCGAACGCCGGACGTTCGGGACACGTGATCTCTACCCATGCGCAGAGGGGCGGTCGGAGCAGCGTTGTCTGAGAGGGGGCAGTGAGCATAGGGGGCCTGGGGCGATGGGAGCCACGTGATCTGTTGCTATCACACGTGACCGCTTGACATTGCTCGGAGGAGCAGAGGTGTGGTTACGCAGCGGGGCACGTGACTGGCTGCCCCAACGGGAGCTGCGGAGGGGGGTACGTGGGGGCGACGGAGGGTGGAGCCCAAGGCGGCGCCATGGCAACCCGGGCCACCCAGATCTCGACTCCCGGCCGAAGGCGGAACCTGAGCGCATCTTTAGTCTCATCCTTGTCTCTCAGTTTCTTCTGTATTGGGGACGCGTGTGGGGGTAGCGGTTGTGGTCAGGGTGAGGTTGAGGTATCTGAGTACTGGAGGTGGTGCTGTCACCTTTTCCCTCCACCGCCCTGGCAAAACAGAGACTCATTTGTCTTTTTTCACTCATTCATTCAACAAAATTATACTAAGTGCTTGCTTCTAGCTTGTAGGTGGTGTTTTTGTTTTGGTTAGATTTTGGCATCTCACCAGCCCTCTCCAAGTAGTGATAAGGCTGTCTATAAAGATGTAGCCAATAGTGTGGTCTTGTAAAATACAGAGTAGACTACCTATCTGAGGACCAAAGTAGGATTAAAAAAGTGGACCGGTTGTGGTGGCGCACACTTATAATCCCAGTGACTCACGAGGCAGAGGCAGGAGGATCACAAGTTCAAAGCCAGCCTCAGGAACTTAGCGAGGCCCTAAGCAATTTAGCAAGACCCTGTCTCAAAATAAAAAATAAAAAGGGCTGGAGATGTAGCTCAGTGAGTAAGCGCCCCTGGGTTCAATCCCTGGTACAAATAATAAATAAATAATAATAATAATAAAAATAATACAGTAATCCAACAGGAAGAGTGGCGACGTAATGCCCTCCCTTCTTCCCAACTTCCAAACCTCCCTAGAGATGTTAAAGCAGAGAACAGATGTCACTTGGCAGAGACGTTATTGATGAGCAGGAGACAGGAATACTTGACCTTAAAAGTTCTTTTCAGCACTAAGATTCTGCATTTCTGTGATGTACATGTGTGTGCATATGTCATATAGATAGTATGGGTGAGCATGTGCAAGAAAGTCACCCTCACCTCAGGCCACCACATTATATGAGAGTGACTTGTGCTCTTCTGCAAATCTCCTCACTGAGGTCATCATGTGTCCCCTCTCTTCTCCTAGTGCAGCTTTCTTAGCCCTTTTCACTGCCCAAAAGTTATTTTGTGTTATTTTTAAAAGGCCCCTCCCCACGGACACCTAGATGGAGGTGGATTTCTCTGACCTCTCTTGTATTATTTGGCTCCAGCCTTATTATTCACCAGCCCTTTTGCCAGTATGAGAGTAACGGATCACTGTCCCATTTGTGGGAATTTGTCTAAAATCTGAAGCCATGTAAAAAATTACTTTTGGTGGGCTGGGGATGTAGCTCAGTGGCAGAGTACTTGCCTAGCATGTGCAAGACCCTGGGTCCAATTCCAAGTACTGATTAAAGACTTTTTTTTTTTTTTTGGAAAGGTGCTGGGGAATTGAACTGAACCTCTGGTGAATGATAAGCATGTGCTCTACCAGTGAGCTGCACCCCAGCCCTAAAGTCTGTAACCATTTTATTACCCTGTTTGTCCCTTCTTTCATTACCATTTGTAATTTCCCTAAGAATGTAAGAGTTCATATGAAGATAGGTGTAAATCATGATTGAGGGTAAAATGGACCACTTATTGGAAGAGATTTCCTCTTTTGTTTTTTTCATTCTGATGCTTGTAACTCTGGGCTCTTTTGGCAAGAGCAACTGGAACACTTGAAAGAAAAACCTCCATATTGGGATTACAGGTATTTGCCATCATGCGGAGGCAGGAGGATGGCAAGTTTGAGGCTAGCCTTGGCAACTTAGACCCAGTCTTAAAATAAAAAATAAAAAAATGGCAGTTAATGTAGCTCAATGGTCATGTGTCCTTGGGTTCAAACCCCAGTATTGAAAAAACAAAAACAAAACAACAAAAACACCTCCATGCCTGAGCTAAGTGTTGGGGAGGTGAATACTTTATTGGTGGCTTCTGGAAGGCTAAGATAAATGTATGCAAGTTTGTCAAACTGCCTTCCTACACCAGTTCCCATTTCAGCCTTAAATTTCTCCGTAAGACTACCGCAGCTTACAGCCTCTAAAACAGAAGCTATTCATGTCTGTCTGATTCCCAGCCTTTTTTCTGATTCATTCATTTGTCCATCCAAAACATTTGAATACTTCATAAAAACATTGCCTCTTTGTCACTTTCCTTTTTTTTTTTTTAAAGAGAGAAGGACAGTGAGAGAGAGAGAAACAGAGAGAATCAATTTTTATTGAGTTTTTCACATAGCTTTTGTTGCTCCGACACTTAGTTGTGTACGTGGGTGCTGGGGTTTGAACCCGTATACTTGTGCATGTATACTTGCGCATGCCAGGCAAGCGCCATAACCACCGAGCCACCGCTCCAGCCCCTCTTTGTCACTTTCTGTTGGGGACCCTTAATTTGGAGGTCTGTCCCTGGCTCATCTCCTCCTTTCTTCTGTTAATTAGTCTTTACTAATTAATTTCTTCTCAGAATGTTTGACCCAGTGTTCTCCCCTGGAATCTCTTTTACCTCAGCTTTGCAAAAAGTATGAGAGGGAAGATGTTAAGGGTAAGAAAGAAAAAATAAATGGACTGGGTAGAACTTAGTCTCAGTGTCAAGACCCCCATAAAAATAAAGACCTAAGTGTGAAGTGGTGGTGGTGCGTGTGCACACATGTGTGTGTGGGGGGGGGGAAGGGGAGCATTCAGTGTAGTGGAGGTGAATGCAAGAGGGTATCAGGAAAGATACTCCCATCCCTTTGGCATTCTGTCTTGCTCATTCACCTCCCTCACACATTACAATGAAAAGCTTAAATTTCTCACAGAATCTGATTCTATTCTTTACACGCGCGCGCGCGCGCGCACACACACACACACACACACACACCTCTTTTACAGTACAATGCCCAGCACACTTTTCAGTCTTTTGTGTGAGAATGTTTATTGCTTGAATCCAAGCCTTTGCTCACTCACCTCCCTCACATCTCTGAGGTTGCACAGCTCTTCTCACACTCACATTTCCCACAAACCTCTCTCCCCAGTACACCTGCATCCTTTGACCAGGCTACTTACCTTCTCTTACATTCTCTCTCGCACACCCATCCACTCCTATACACACACCTATTATCCTACCCAAGTGCACACTCCCCTTCCTCGGCCACTCCCCTTCCACAACCCTCCCCGGGCTCACACACTCGCCCCGCCCCTGGGGACACCTGCTCTTGCGGGGCAGGGTGGGGATGCGCAGCCGCGGCCCCTTCTTCTCCGCTCCCCCTCCCCGCCCCTCCCTCCATCCCTCACCGGCTCCCCGGCTCCCGCCCCGCCCGCCCGCCGCTCCGGGGGGGTCTCCGCCGCCGCCGCCGCCGGAAGGAGCCGCCATTTGCCACCGCCGAGCGCACGGGCCGAGCCGAGCCGGATCCGAGAGTCGGAGCCGGACTGTGGCAGGGAGGACTGCGATGGGGGGCGGCCCCGCCGCAGCAGGAAGACCGGGGCGCATTACCCCGGGGGCTCGGCCCGCTCCGGACCCGGACCCACGGGGCGCGGCACCCTGAGCCCCTCTCCCCGCCCCTTGCCCCGGCCATGGTTGCCCACCTCGCCGCCCCTGGGCCGCCAGCCCTTTCGGCCCCGCAAGCCCCGGAGCCCCGGTGGTGTCAGGAGTGAACGGCATTCGCAGGCCCGGAAGACCCCAGCCCATCTCGGCTCTCCAGCGCGCGCCCCCTTCCCGGCCTTGTCCTTTCCCCTCCCCCCGCCGCCCAAGAGCCCCCCTTGCACGCCGCCCCCCGCTCCCTGGCGCCCGGACGATGCTCAAGTCTCGGCTCCGCATGTTCCTGAACGAGCTGAAGCTGCTGGTGCTGACGGGCGGGGGGCGGCCCCGGGCCGAGCCGCAGCCCCGGGGAGGCGGGGGAGGCGGCTGCGGCTGGGCGCCCTTCGCTGGCTGCTCCACCCGGGACGGTGACGGAGACGAGGAGGAGTACTACGGGTCGGAACCGCGAGCCCGGGGCCTGGCCGGCGACAAGGAGCCGCGGACCGGACCCCCACCGCCGCCCGCGCCGCCGCCACCGCCCCCGGGCGCGCTGGATGCCCTGTCGCTCAGCAGCAGCCTGGACAGCGGGCTCCGAACCCCCCAGTGCCGGATCTGCTTCCAGGGTCCAGAGCAGGTCAGGCCTGGGCACCTGGCTGGGGAGGGAGGGGTGGGGGAGCGCACCTGGATTGTCCGGGGAGACCGTGAGCAGGGGGCGGGGCCTGGGAAGGCTGGGCGGGATCCGGGACCTGGGTGGGAATGGGGTGAGGTGGGGCAGCTGGCTGAAGATTCCTGGAGCGCTTGTTTGCATTGGGGTGTTTGGGGTCCTTAGGATAAGGTGGAGCTTTATTCCGCTGGGGGAGGTTTCATAATCCCTCGCACCCATTTATGGGGACAGCGTAGTCTCCTGCTTCCTTTGGCCAGGGTCGCCATTTACTCAGGGAACCTATTCTTTCAGAGATGGATTGGAAGGAGAGCGCATCCCTTCCCACCTTGAGGGGAGGGGCCGAGCCAGAACCCTGCCTCACTCAATCTTTCTCCCGGTGGGGCACTTTTCACTTACCATTCTGCAACTTTCTATCTCATTCCGAAGAGCCGCCTTTGTTAAATTTTATGGGCAAAGTTGTCCCGGGATACTGCCAGAGAGTGCCTCTGTGTAGTGAGAAATGATTCCTTGACAAAATGGTCCACTCCCACTGCCAGTATTTCACCCCTTTTTAATATGTGGAAATAGAAACCGGTAATCCATTCCCTTCTCCGCCAGATCTATGAAATACTGTACTTTACAGTGAGTGATAAGAAGGGGGAAGGAAGGCATGATTCAGAAGCTCTCGCCCTCCGATCCCTCCAGATCCTAGGGGCAAGCTTTCTCTTTGGAAAGCAGTATTTTCAAATTCTAGGAAAAGAGAAGTCCCAGCCTTCCTCTCTCCCAACGCCCATCCCTCCTCTCTTGCTGCAGGAAGTTTTTTCTTGAGCTCTAACTTCCTTCTCTTCTGCTGCAGCCTTAGCCTATTGCCCAGTTTTGGGTGAAAGACTTTAAGGGTTGGTTTTTTTTTTTTTTTTTTTCTGGTTCTGGTTCTGGAGATTGAACCCAGAGTCTCAACATACTAGGCAAGAGCTGTATCGTTGATCTAACTCTCTAGTCTATAGACTAGGTCTGAGTTTTTTAAGATGGGAGAATGAATGACCTAAAGAGGTGGTTTCCCTCTCCAGGACCACGGTAGAGTGGGGTGGGGTGGTGATGGCGTGGGGTGGTGATGGCTGACAGTGTCTTTCCTCGCACTTTCTCTAGGGGGAGCTACTGAGCCCCTGCCGCTGCGACGGCTCGGTGCGCTGCACTCACCAGCCCTGCCTCATCCGCTGGATCAGCGAGAGGGGCTCCTGGAGCTGTGAACTCTGCTACTTCAAGTACCAGGTCCTGGCGATCAGCACCAAGAACCCATTGCAGGTGAGGTGCAAAGAATGGACTCAGGCTGGGGGAGGGTCCTTCCCTTCTAGGAATCAGGTACCTTCCCGGGAGCCTATTTCATCGTATTTACCGTTTTTCCAAAGTCATTCCCCCATCATTATGGAAGTTTCCTCTCTGTAAATCTCTCCTTCATTTATTCACAAAGAAATTTATTGATTGTCACTTGTATTCCCAGCCCTGTTTTAGGCACTGGGACAAAAGAAAAGGAAAAGATGAGAATGTTATTCATGATTATGATAGCAAACATAGTGTTTTCTATGATCAAGCTTTGTCGCACATTAACTCTTTTAATCTTCATAATAATCCTGTTAGTTAAATACCATTATTACCCCCATTTTGCAGATGATAACAGTTGCACAAAGGGATTTAAAAACTTGCCTGAGGTTACTCAGTTAAGGGAGGGAGTTAAGATTTGGAATTAAAATCCAAATGTTTTGGGTTTAGAGCACTTGCCTGACTCTTCCCTTCTAAAATAAGAGACAAATGGTGTTAGACAAGTGTCACATTTTAGGTTTGACCATGGCACAGGGAAGACAGATGTTAATCCTGCCTAAGGGTTGTAGGGAAGGCTCCTGGGCCTCCTCCTCTTCAGGGTTGCCCATTACCCAGTCTTCTATCCCTTTCTGTGACCCTTTGGGCCTTTTCTCCTACACAGTGGCAGGCCATCTCTCTGACGGTCATCGAGAAGGTCCAGATTGCAGCCATAGTTCTGGGTTCGCTCTTCCTTGTCGCCAGCATCTCCTGGCTCATTTGGTCCTCACTCAGCCCTTCAGCCAAGTGGCAACGACAAGATCTGCTCTTTCAGATCTGTTACGGCATGTACGGCTTCATGGATGTTGTCTGCATAGGTGAGGGTACCTCTCTCTCCCCTATCTGCTTAGCATTTTCCTTTTATTCACCCACTTAATTTCCCTGTCCATCCTCTCAGTTTCATGGCTAAGTTTTCTGCCATTGGGGCCCTTGGGGGTATCCTGATATCCCTCCCTTTCCTGCTTCTTCAGGATCCTTTGAGCTATATCTTTTCACTCTGTAATGTGTATTTAAGACCTTTGCCTAGGTCTCACCAGCAGTTGATCCTGAATTTCTTTTCTTTTTTTGTTTTAATTTATTTTTTTAAGAGAGAGAGGGACAGAGAGAAAGAATCAATTTTATTTAGTTTTTCATCTGACTTTTGTTGCTGTGACACTGTTATGCATGGGGTGCTTGGGTTTGAACCCATGTCTTTGCACATACCAGGCAAGTGCCATAACCGCTGAGCCACTGCTTCAGCCCTGATCCTGAATTTCTTATTCTTCTTGCTCAGGCCTCATTGTCCATGAAGGATCTTCTGTCTACCGAATCTTCAAGCGCTGGCAGGCAGTGAACCAGCAGTGGAAGGTCCTGAATTATGACAAGACAAAGGACATAGGAGGAGATGCAGGGGGAGGGACGGCAGGGAAGCCAGGCCCCAGGACCTCAAGGACGGGCCCCTCCACTGGGGCCACCACCCGTCCCCCAGCTGCCCAGCGCATGCGGACGCTCTTGCCTCAGCGCTGTGGTTATACAATCCTGCATCTCCTTGGACAGCTGCGGCCACCAGATGCCCGTTCCAGCTCCCATTCTGGCCGAGAAGTTGTCATGAGGGTCACCACCGTCTGATGTGGACTCCAGGAGCAGGGATCTTAAGTCAATGCATCAGCCAGACATGAGCTCTCATGGCTGCTGGAGGTACCACCTGGACAAGGTGTTTGGGGCACAGTGCCCCCACACTGAGGATCTCTGTGAGCAGCCTCAGGCTGGAGACATTGTTTGTTCTCTACTGCCCACTTGGTAGACACCTGGATGACATTCTAGTCACCACTGACAGCTCCTCACACTCATCCTGAGATGGTCAGTGGGCAGGTGGGGAGAGCAGTTTTTCTTCCCTGGAAAGAACCGTCTTTACCTCAGCTCCTAGGGCCTCCAGCCCCACCCTACCCCCAGCTCCATCATGGTGACTTGGCAAAGGGGGACCAATGCCAGAAGAAAGGGGCTGTAGACCCCCATTCCCCATCCCATGGCCACAGGGCATCTGGCAATAAGACTAGTATACATTGACCTCCCGTTCCCTGCATGAGGGCGGGGGACTTCCCCTTGCTCCATCCCCCATTGCATGGGGGAAGGGCATAAAGAATCATTTATATGCACATGGAGACTTCTTTCTCATCTGGGGGATTTCTGGAGGGCTGGGAGGTTTTCTGGAGGGCTGAGAGGCTTCTCTGCACAGGTCGCAAATCCCAAATGCAGCAGTGGATTCTGAGTTGAAGTTGTGACTATCACTCGCTGGAAAATAATTCACTTTGGCTGCTAATGGCAGTGCTTATAGATATCTAAGGAGGGTGGACCTGCCACCTTTGAGTTGTATGATTTAGAAAATATTTCTAAGCTATAGTTTTCCTGTCTACCTCATAGGGTTGGAATGAGGATAAATGAGCGACAGGTTGGATGCCATTGCAAAGAAAATCAGTAATGGCATAAACATTTCTAGACTAGTTGATGGTTCATTTATTTCAAATAGTAACTGGTATAGCAAATTCCAAAATGTGTTTTTCATCAGGAGTTGCATAGAACCTTGGAATTTTGTTTTGAGTGATATAATAGATGTGGAAATATGAGGGGAAATGGACATTGCAAATGTGAAGGATGATGGTTGTTTGTAAGAATGAGGACTTCTTGGGCTGAGGATGTTGCTCAGGGGTAGAGTGTTTGCCTGAGAATTCCTCAGACCCTCTGAACTTTAGGGCCTTGTGGATGGAGAAAGGTTGGTGTCTTTCACCTTATTTTGGAGGTCATCTGAGTTCTATTTTTCCTAGGTACTATGCTTACCCAGAAAAGTGGTATGAGGAGTGAGATGAAAGGAATCCCTCAGTTAGGAGTCTGTGTTCCCAACTTAAGCTATTTTTATGACAGTTCAGGGTCACAAGTCTGATCCCGGTGTGCCCAGTTAGTAGTATTAAATGGAAGGTATTGTGCTTGGACACAGAAACATAGAAAGGGCTTTGTTTTAAATAAAAGATTTGGGAAGGACTGGTTGAAATGTGGGCCAGAGGGTTGGGGGTATAGCTGAGTGGGAGAGCACTTGCCAAGCATGCATGAGTGCATGAGGCATTGGGTTCCATCCCCAGCACTGGAAAAGGAAAAAAAAGAAAAGAAAAAGAAAAGGGGTCAGCCCAAAGCCTGATCCCTGGTCCCTTTCTCCTGAGGCCTGAGGGCTGTGTATTATATGAATGATGGTGTCTTTTAAGTGAAACACTCATCAACATTAAAATAATTCCTTCTTACATTGCTAAAGTCAGATCCAGAGGACTTTCTTATTATTGGTCCTTCTCCTAAGGTAGATTCTGCTCTGCCTCCTCACTTGGGGTGTTTTGGAAAGAGTGCTTCTCTTCTAAAGGCCCACATATTCTTGAGCTGCAAACCTTGCACCTCTCTCCAGAAGGGGTCCTGGCTGCTGTCCAAGGTGCTGGCACCCAGACTCGCTTGGGGGTATAGGAATCAAAGCTGAACTGGGGTCTGAGTCACCTCAGAATGTGAAAACATATCACTTCCAAGTTCTGAGGACATCAGAACAGAGGACTGAGGCTAAGCCCTCCATCTTCCTAGTGGGAAAAGTTTCCCAGGGACATATCCTGCTACAACTCTCCATCTGGGGAAACAGAAGGGCCAAACTTTGCAGATCTGCCATTCACAGAAGAGCTGGTGAGGACCACTTGGGAGAGAGCAAATCAGAGTGACTACTAATAACCATACTGGCCAATAGGTCTCAGGTAGATATGACACATATGGAACTTTTGTGCCAAGCCTGAGCTATCCCCTATGACGGCTCCACATGGAAGCTTAGAAATATCCAAGAACATAGACATGCTCACACTTACCTCCATTTTCACTCTAGGAGCTAAAGCCAGGCTCAGTGACAATACTTTTCCCTCTCTTTCAGCACCAAAAGAGGTTTGTGGATGGGGCTTGGGGCCTGGTCAATGTGGTATCCTCTCCTTCCCTTTTTCTAAACTCTTCCTTGTCCAGGAAGAGGGTCAAGAGCCCCATTGCCCTCTTCAAGTGGGCGTTCCTTCTTACCCAGTGGAGGAGTATGAGTGGATTGAATTCTTACCACTGATTTCAGGGCAAAGAATCCAATAATAGGCTGGGCTTTATTCTCCCCTCAAGCTCAAATCTGGTAAAAATCAAGTCATAAATTCAAGTTGAGCTTGGTGATAGGGGAGTACAAGTGGAGACTGAGTGTACAGTAGAGAAAGAGTTGAGAGGAGAGTTCTCTTGGGTCTCTGCACAAGGCCTTGGGCATGCCATGTTTCTCTGTAAATCTTGCATAATGTGTTCCCTCCACAGAAAGCCTTGGGGTTAATGGAGTATCTGGTCAGGGAGCCATGTCTAAGATGGGACAGAGGTGGTGCAGAGGAGGAAGACAAATGAAATGGAGTCTCCACCTTCACCTAGCTAATTGGAATGGGGGGAGGGACAGGAGAAAAGGGCAAGTCCTGACAGAGGGAGGGTAATCTGGGATACAGAGGGAGCTGTGGAGAGTGTAAAGATTTATCTGGATGGAAGATGAGTTAACAAGGAGAGTACTGTTTTCAGCCTCTTGGAGGTCCAGAGTGCTAACTCAGAAATAGAAGCTCCCTCTGCCACCCCAATTCTCCTGACCCAGAGCTTCTGGCCACCCTTAACACTCAACTTTTATGCTGTCTAACTCCACTTCCCTGCTTGTAACCTCTCTCTTGGAAGGAAATTATTTTGAAGTAACTTTTTCCATAGAGGGCAGAGTAGCCACTCTAGGATATCCTTCATTTCTGGCAGTTCAGGTTCCAAAAGACTTCTGTCACCAAAGAGTCAGCTGTCACCAAAGAGTCAGTCTGCCAATCCTAGCTCCTCGACCCATTTCAACTCAGCTCCTACAATTACTCTTCACCATCACCCCCTTAATCTCAGAAAGGAAGCAAGACTAGACTTGGCTCTTCCCACTATAGACAGAAACATGTCTGGGTCTGTGTGTCACAAACCACTCTTCCAGGCACCCAGACCTCCCATTGTTATGGCAGTCTCAGGATTTTAGAATGCAACGCAGAAGATGGGGGTCAGGGTCTTTCAGGAAGTGGGAGTGAGAGAAAAGTAAAACCAAAGTCAAGGATAAAATATTTAGATTTTTTAAAATTTCAGAACTTATTTTTTTAAAGAGAGAGGCACAGTGAAAGAGAGAGAGAGAAAAAAAAACAATCAATTTTATTTAGTTTTTCATGTGGCTTCATTGCTCCAACACTTCCTGTGTACATGGTGCTGGGGTTTGAATCTGCGTACTCATGCATGCCAGGCAAGCACCATAACCGCTAAGCCACCGCTCCAGCCCCCTATTTCAAAACTTAAGAATATTTTAAAAATTCAATATTCAAAATTCAATATAAAAAAAGCTCAAAGATACCTCTGCCTGGGAATTAAGTGGTAAGGTAAGCCCACTTAATAGTGACCAGAGAGGCTGGACATGGTAGTACATACCTCTATAATCATAGCTACTTGTGAGGCTGAGGCAGGAGGATCATGAGTTCAAGGCCAGCCTGGGCAGCATAGTAAGATGCTGTCAAAAATAAAAGTGACCACAGACCCAAGAAGAAGAATTTTTTTTTTTAAATCATAAATCAGGGCAGATTCACTTTCTTGGGGGAAGGTAAAAGAAGGAAGAAGATGGACATAGCCTGGTAAGCTGTTTATTCCTTCTGCCACATGGTCCAGTTTCAATCTGAGAATGAGTCTGGTGTCACCTAGTCAGGCCCTGACACAGAAGACAAAGACCAAAAAAGCCTAATTACTCACATGTTTAGAGAGAGACCAACCAGGTGCACATCAGATGCACAATTACTTAGCTCATGCTGTGATAAATGCTCACTTAGCCAGCAGCATCAGAGAGCACTCTGGAAGCATCAAAAAAGCAGTGGTTGAATCTCAGGTCATCCAGCATTTCCTATTAAAATCTGAGTTGGTCCTGAAGGATTTATAGATGACCAAGAGAAGGGCCAACCAAGTGGAGGGACCATGTTTTTCTCAGGCCCTACTGAATCAGATCAAGTGCATACTTCAAACATGGGTCAGGGTTGCCTCCTCCACTTTGCTATGGTCATTCTATTAGATTTGGTCAGACAGGCCTTGCATTGGGGATGGGAAGGGACAGGTGTATCTCTTGGTGTTATGCCCAAAAAGCCCTGTGACGAGAAAAATGGTATTGATGACAGCCTCTTTCCAATGTCTTATCTGTCCACAAACTGTAGGTTGATGCTTCTGTCAGGCACCAGGACAGTCCGGGTCATGGGTCTGACTGGGGGAGCACCTGGCTCAGGCAGCACCTCAAAATGGGTCAAGATCTGGAAAGACAGGAAGAACACTATCACTAAGGGGGATCTATAATGGTGGGATTAATTGGCAAAGGTCTTTATTAGTGTTAGAATGCTTGGGATAGGGGGCTGGAGCGGTGGCTCGGTGGTTAAGGCGCTTGCCTGTCATGCACAAGTACACAGGTTCAAACTCCAGCACCTACATATACAACTAAGTGTCAGAGCAACGAAAGCCATGTGAAAGATTAAATAAAATTGATTCTCTCTCTCTCTCTCTCTCTCTCTCTCACTGTCCTTCTCTCTTAAAAAAAAAAAAAAAAGAATGCTTGGGGTAGAACCTGTGGCTGGTGGGAACCCTCTTGGTCGGTGAAGATAAGGGATTATAAAAAGGAAAAAGTCCAAATATTCTTGCTTATACTTGAGACTTATAATGGGATTGTCATATTTTCAAGGCTCCATATTCTGCCAGGTCTTACATGTTTTCTATGTTTGTAAAATGACAAGAGCTCACAGTTTTAGAGGGTTTGGATTTCTTGGTCCAGGGACAGAAGGTCTCTATCACTTACCTGGGTCAAAGCCATTTGCAGCTCAAGCTCAGCCAAGCGTCTCCCCATGCAGCTGCGCTTGCCAAACCCAAAGGGAAGAGATGCAAATGGGTGGGGGGCTGGGTCCTCCCCCAGCCAACGAGCTGGACGAAAAGAGTTTGGCTCTGGGAACTGGGCAGGGTCCCTTGAAGTGGCATAGTGACACAGAGAGACCAGCGTCTGGTGGGGGAGGAATAAAACTTGTCAGTTTGGACTCAGAAGCAAGGTTTGGGGGATGTATGAAAAAGAAAATCTACAGACTGGAACAAAGGCCTGGTTGGTAACTGGGAAGTTTTCTGGAGCTACTCTTGGAATAATTTCTCTGCTGCCTTACTATACCCTAGAGAAAAATTCAGATTAAGGGGAGATTTTGAAGGGCATTTGAGGAGTATTTGAGAATAGGGCTGGGGTCCAAGACAGTAAGGAATGGGGGCTGGAGCAGTGACTCAGTGGTTACAGTGCTTTCCTGGCATACGTGAGGATCCAAATAAAAACCCCAGCACCATTTACACAGTAAGTGTCAAAGAAACAAAGACAAGATGAAAAATAAATAAAAATTGATTCTTTCTCACACTCTCTCCCTCTCTCTTAAAAAAAAAAAGACACTAAGGAATGGCTCAGCAAAAGGGGCTCCATAGGCTGTACTCACATTTTTGGGAATGATATAGTCACCCACAGGAATGTCTTTGTCTGGGACACGGGAATTTCCAGGTACTACAGGGTACAGTCTAGGTTGCAAAGCAAAAGATGGTGACAGAAGGAGGTAATAGCCTCCTTCTTCTCATTGCCTCCAACTTCCAAGCCCGATTTTGGTCAGACATAGAGTACCATTTTTTCTCCCCTCTCCCTCCCTGCTTCCATCTACTATCTGCTTTCCATCCTTTCCTCTGGTTCCTCCTCCTCCCGCTCACCCATCCTTTCCTCTAGTTCCTCCTCCTCCCCCCTCACCTTAATACTTCCTTTACCACAGCCTTCAGCAAGGGCAGCTGTGATAGAGAAGTGGCTTGTGGGTGGGCACAGGAGCCAGGACCCAGGGTAGCTGTGATCTCAGAATGGAGTGCTCTTTGGACTTCAGGATGCCGGGAGAGCTCATACAGAGCCCAGGAGAGGGTGTTGGACACCTGAGGGGGCAGGAGAGAGCATCTTAGGCGTAGGAATGGGGCCAGGTAGAGGAGACAGAATATGGAGCAGTCTGGGGCCAAGGAGGTGCAAAGTCAAGGAAGGGATTAGCTGAGCCCTGACAAGGCTATAGGAGATTCCCTCTGAAGCAAGAAAGTGTCCCCAGACTGAGGAGGCTAAACTCCAGAAATGGGTCTCACAGCATGGAGGGAGAACCTTACTGTGTCCACTCCAGCCAGTAGCAGCTCTGTCACATTCCCCAGGATGGACTGGGCAGGTACTTTCTCCCGGAAAAGGAAATAGGTCAGGTGTGCCCCAGAATGCATGCCCTTTTCAGGGTTTTCCTGGTTCATCGTGGCTACCTCTGCCTCTCGCCGCTCCATGTGCTGCTGGGCTACATAGGGAGAAGACGTGCTGATGCCTCACTACCCATTGGAAGTTGTACGTTCCCCATTCCCAGCCCTATACAGTGCCTTACCAAAAGCAAACATCTGGTCCCAGTCTCGGCAGAGGCGGCCCCAGGGTCCCGGGACAAGGCGATGCAACCAGCTGGGCATTGCCATGGTTAACAGCGTGGACACAAACACCGAGCCCACCGCGCGGATGAAGGTCTCGGTGTCTGGGGGCACTTCATCCTCTAGGCAGCCCAGGCGCGAACCCAGCAGCACCGCAGCTATTCCTGGCCGGGAGGGGGCGGTGTCAGGGCATGGGGAGACCTGGGCCAGGTGCCTCCTACCCTTAACCCTAATACTGTTTTGGGACTCACCCTCTAGTCCAAACTTGTAAAACTCTCCCGCCACATCCCGAACTAGGGCGGGCGGCCCGGTGCCACGTCCCCGCTGGCTCCTTAGTCTTCGCACAAGGTCACGGACCACGTTGTCCAGGGTTTCAGCATATCCAGCCGCCGCTTGAGGCCGGAGGAGGAGCGGGGCCAGGACACTACGGAGCTTCTGCCATTCTTCGCCTTCCCTGGGGGTTGGGGGGTACGGAGAGAGAGCGCATCAGGGAGGTGGGGGCATCTGAAGATAGCTCGACTGGGTGGAGAAGGGGCGTGTTTGACAGGGGTGGGCAGGAGAGGTTTTGTGTCTTCTCCCTCCAGGGACAGAAACTTGTTCCTGCCTATGTCCACCTTCGATCTTCCTTCCTTTTTTAATCATTTCCTGACCCCCGAGGGTATGGGGAACTGAGTTCCCGGGTAACCCGAGCAGCAGAATTTTATACTCCATCCAGATTATGGTACTCTCGCCTATTCCGCCTGTTACCTCGGTTCCCAGGATTCCACCCTCAAAGAATAAGAATAAGGAAGTGGGTGGAGGCGAGGGCGAGGGCAGGGCTCAACTTGAGTTGAGTACCCCAACGTGCCTGGAGGTTGTGAGAAACAGCGGACCTTCCTCCAAGATCTGGGATAGACTGTGTTGCGACTCACCTAGGACTCTCTGCGGAGAGTATGAGCTTTGGAGGAAGAAAGGACTCACGCGGTAAGTAGTCCGCAAGGCCGTTTGTGGCAGCGACGATGCTCCGCCCAGGAAGAAAAACTACAGCGTTCTGGCCGAGGACCCTCCTGTCTCAGCAGTTGCTCAATGAGTGCAGGGGCGGCGACATACACTGTGCTTACCGTCCCGAATCTGGCCAGCCACACCGGGCCGAACCGCGCAGCGCCCTCCACCTGGGAGAACCCACGCAGCGGGTGTTTAGAAATCCCGGACCTGGACTGAGTCTGGCTTGTGCCAAAGCCAAGGGCATTTGGTTAGGCTTGGGACCCAGGAGCTTCTCGAGTACTGGACTAGTGTATGGCCCCAATGCAGCAAACTCCTCTCTACAGTCTTGGAAAGTTTGAGTGTAGTGGGCAAAACGTAGGAACTTTGTAAAGACATTCAGGACTTCTCTTTGGTCGTCCTAGTAAAACTGAAGCGGAGAAATCCCTAAAGCTTTCCCCACCTGAAACTGTCTCGGACAGGTCCCCAGTGAATGAAAAAGATCGCATAGTTTTCCGTCTAAAACGCGTATGGAGGGTTCCTAGAGTTTCCTCTTCCGGCGCTCCTACAGTCTGTAGGCATTTGCAGCGAGAAGACTTCAATGCAACTCTTTGACTCCGTGCCAGTCGAGTCACCTCCCCCCAGGCTCAACAAGACTTTTCTATAATTCATGGGCATTCATTCTCACTGATTCTCCTAAGTTCTGCACTAGTCTGTCCTTGATGGCGTTATCAAAGCCAATTCCCCTAACTCAGTCCCAGCAACAGAAAGGCTTCCCTTCCTACCTGCAGTTCGTGCAGCCTTGACAATCCCCCTTTGCAGAAAAGTTCAGCCAGGAAGCTAGGCATAGAGGGTCCGGGGATGTCTGCCAAGCTTTGGGGAGCTGAGTCGGAGCCTCGGGAGGCGCCCAACTCAGGAGTCCAGCGGAAGCGATGGAACACTCTGGAGGTGAATTTGAGGGTCTGGGTCATAATGGGGTTCAGAGAATGCTCGAAAGGAAGGCCTTCTCCAGAGCGTCTTGACTGCTTGCCTGAACCCCTATTTAACCCTAAGGGAGGTGGTGACAACACCCCGCCTCCAAGCTCCTTAGACCATCTCTGTTTCCTGAGTGGTCTGTGCTGAAGATTAGTACTTAGGAACAGTAGGCGGGACTACAGCTGATTTCGTGGCTTCTTTGGATCTCATGCTACAGTGACCCTCATGGGAAAGGAGGCCTTTCTGATTTTCTCTTCCACAGTTAGTGCCCTAATCCAGAAGCTAAAGAGATCTTGGGAAACACTATTTAGTATTTATTTACAATTTATTTACAATAAATACTAAATAGTGTAGTGGTGATTTCCACTTCACCAGGGAACCACGCTTCTTTAAGTTCATCCTTGGGAATTCCTTATCCACCAGCTCCTGAACAAAGGGAAAGGTGGTAGAGGCCGTTTAACTGTCCCCATTCTTGGCTTATTGGGCTACACTTTTGCAGATGAACAGAATGTTTCTGCACTAGTCAAGTTTCCCGCTTCCACTGGTCCAAACTCATACTGGGCAGGGGACAAGTGGGTTAATTGGTTAAAATGGCTTCAGGAACCTTCATCTGTTTTTGGGGGAAGAGAGGTGTCACATCAGTAAGCTCCCTCCTTCTAGCCATGAGAATGTGGGGCTTGAGGAGCAGAAACGAAAAGAACTTTTTACAAAGTAGGAAAGTTTTGGAAATTCTCTGGATTATTGGATGGAAGAAGACCTAAGTGCATGCTCTGAATTCCTAGCTGACTCAGTCTCCTTCAGATCGCTGTCTAGTCAATTGCCCCTTCCCACTTTGTCTTAGAATTCTTCATAGTTTAGATCCCTGCTCCTTACCTCTCACTCCCCTGTCCACCCCTGTCTGGCACTGTGCCAGTCTGTCAGCTCTGAGGTTCTGGAATTAAAGGTTTACATGGAAAAGGAGAGGGTCTCCACCCCCTCACTCTCCCAAGGAGTCTCCAGAGACAATAATAAAGGGAGCAGAGATTGCCCAGGTCAAGTCTTAGGCAGGGAGAGCATGGGAGGAGGCACATGACACCCCCTCCCCCAACTTTTCCCAAGAAACAGCAGCACTGGCATATGCGCAACACACACATTATTCTCCAGGACTGCAAAGTAGACACAAGTGGACAGGTGATTTGAGCTGAGTAGAGAGTTTAGACAATGGAACACTGCATTCTTCACTCCAGCTGAGGAGAGACCCCACAAGAAGAGAGTACTAGAGGAGAACAAGATCCCACATGCTTCCAAAGATCTCCTCTGGTCCAAGGTCCTTTGTCCTTCCCAGTCATCTGTTTTTGCTTTCTGCTGGCATTGGAGGAATGGGAAAGTGAGAAAAGCTGGGGTAGTTGCAAACATTGGCACCTCCCCAACTTCTTGGAGATAATGCATTCTCCCAGCTCCACTTGGCTCAGCTGGCCTGATCTTTCCTGTCCCTGGAAAATGGGGTCCAGCTAAAGATGGGTAAGCAGTCAGTGACTAGGCAGGATAGCACTGGGGGTCACTGCCTGGAGCATGTGATCCTGTATCCTTCGGAAGATGGCTGGGAAATTTTTTCCTCCATTGCGTAGAACTTTCTTTCCCTCCTCTGTTGAGGTGCCTAGATGTCCTATAATGGGATCTTCACTCTGGAAGAAGGAAGGGTTCAGTAAGTCTCTGCGCACCTTTCAGACTCCCCTACATCCCTAGACTCCCAGACTCCCATCCCATCCTCCTGGCTCTGACCTGCATTCAAATACAGAAGCACCCTGGAAAGGACCTTCATCCTTACAATCTCTCTTAGGCTGCCTACTTACCAGCTCCTCTAGAGACACACGCTCAAACAGGGGGTGCCCTTCAAAATGGTTGCACATCCAGTGGTGTAGCTCTAGCACATCAGTTATGGTATATACCAGCCCCTACATAGAAAAAAATCAGCTTAGGGGCTGCATGCAACTGAGCAGCAGAATGATGGTAGTGATGAGGGGAATACCTAAATGCATTTCCAATTAATTCTTAGCAAAAAGCCTGAGTAAGCCACTCACCCCTCCACCCTCTCAACTCACCCCAACTCTCAGCACATAGGCATATTCCGCCAGCAATGTGGGACTGATGATTCGCCATTTGTGCTTCGTTCGCTTGAAATGTGGGTCAGGGAAGAGGAAGAACATCTTTGTCAACTGTGAAATAGATAGGCACCACAGGGTTGAGACCTGGCCTTCAGGCCTGGCCTGCCTACTAGCTTAACCCACCAGGTACTCTCCCTCACCTGGCCCTTGCAGAAGAAGTTAGGAAGGTGCTTCATGGCATTACTACGGAGACAGGCAATGTTCTGGAAGCCACCTCCAGGAGCTGTGCGTAGGGCCCGAATCCGGTCTTGTACATAGTCTGAGACTTTCACGCGTATCTCCAGACCCAGAATCAGTGTGTTTGGGAACAGTGGTGACAGTTCCACTGGACACAGAAATAATAATAGGATCATCAACCTCATACATGTGGGAATTCAAAGGGGTCAGCACAGGAAAGGAGGCCTCAATCTGCAATTACCAAAGTCAGGAATAGGGATGATATATCTACATGGATCATTCTCTGCTGGAAATGAGGTGGGGGATAAAAAAAAATTGTAATCAGGACTACAATGGGAATATGTATAAAAACTACACATACAGTTTGCAATTCTTTTAGTTTTCACAATGATTTCACGCCTGGTATCATTTAATCCTTATAAGATTCTATGGTAGAATGTGAAGATGAGGAATCTAAAGGCCAGAAATGCTCAAGATTGGGCTTAGCGGTTACAGTGCTTTCCCTGCAAACATGAAGACCTGGGTTCGCACCACACCACCGCATACCCAACTAAGTGTCAGAGCAACGAAAACCAGATGAAAATCTAAATAAAACTGATTCTTTCTTTCTGTCCCTCTCTCTCTTAAAAAAGAAAGAATGAAAAAAGTAATGCTCGAGATTGTAGAGGTAAGAAGTGGGTAGAGCTGGAACTTGAACTAAGATTTTCTACCTCTTAGTACCATGTTCTTCTGTTAGGCTGTTTTCTATATGGGAAGATCTAAAACTAGGCAGTGGCTTGACATGCATACCTGAGACAACACAGACAATACAAGAGGAACCCAAAAACGTAAGAGTGGAGAAGAATGTGATGTGGTGAGGGTGCAGTGGGGGTAGGGAAAGTGGTGGAATCCCTGAGAAAGACAGTTCAGGATCACTGGCCACAGCAGCTAATCTCTGACGCTTGTGCTGACTGGCTCACTGACCCAGCACCTGGCAGGTGAAATGGGGCTTATGTAGGGACTGAGGCCAGACAGGACTACCAGGTTCTACGAAGCATTTAAGGCAGCCCCCTCCCTTCTCCAGGGCAAAGGCCACAGATCCACAGTAGGAGGGAGTTGGAAGCTCTCCACACTGATGTCACCAATGTCTGAAGGGGAAAAGTCACTTGTGGCCCCCATCAAACCTGCTGAGGTGGCAGAACCTAGGCCTCTCCTTGCCCCAGAAAAGGTGCCAGTATTACCTAAAAGGCCACCATAGCCACAGCCTATGTCTGCAAACTCCACTTGGGCCTGAGCTCGCTTTTCTTTCTTATCCTTTGGGTCATCGTGGCTCTGATTTGGAGTGAGTGGAGCAAAGAATTCTGGGTATAGTTCAGACCAGTCCATCTCCTCTGGCTTCACAGGGCTATTGAAAAGAAGACATAAGACATGTAAAAGGGTTGGTCATAAAATTTTGCAGAAGTGGTACTGTATGTGTGTTGGTGTGTGTGGGGGGGAGGTGGTTTCAAAAAATTCTGTAACACTGAGCCCTAGGTGGCACAATGGAAAGCCTCCTCACTCCCAACGTGAATCACAGGCCCATCATGAGGCCCAGGATTGCTAACTTGCCCATTTTCACTTCTGGGGTTGACAGGACCCTGACAGGGCAGCTCTCCTTTTGTGGAACACAAATTTCCCTCCTCCCAGAGACTGACTGCCTATAGCACTGAGATCCTCCTACTCTGTGTGCTCTGTTGGGAGAGAGGAGATTGCGTATATGTTTGTCTTTTTGTTAAATTCAGCAAACAGAACTAAAAGATGGAATGGACAACCTGCTTCTTCGCTCTAGGTTCAGTAACTCTTCCCAGATTTGGCACTGCTACTAGAACGCCACGCCCCTTTCCAAACGGCCAACACAGCGCTCGGCCAAATCTCCCTGACCCACCCCCGACCGACGTCACCCAGTCGGTCCTCCCGAGTTCAACTCAAATCCTCCCTACAGTCCCAGCACAATTGCTGTCCCCGGCTGCTTGGGATCCCGTCTTCTTTCCCCTCTCCGGGCCCCACTCGCTCACTAGCGCAGCGTATGGTCCGCCATGGGGTTGGAGTGGGCGCGTTGCCGGTAATAGCGCTTCTGAGGCTGCGGGGCCTCGGTTCCCACTGCGTCCCCAGTCTCGGCTCCCGCCATGATGCAGACTCGCGGGTTTCCACCACTTTCACGTGTAAAACGAGGCCCAAGGCGCAAGATAATGACGCGCTCCGCACGCTGTGAGCAGGTCCCGCCCCTTAAAGACCCAAGAGCAAATTTGACTCCGCTGGGTAGAGAGACCGCAGGGGACGAGTGAGGAGCTAGCTAGTCTTTAAGCCGTCTGGCAAAGCCAGATTCTGGCAGCAGCCTCTTCTCTTAGCTTGTTTCCGCGTGGTCTGGTTACCGTGCTGATTGTAGGTACCTTTGCACCCTGCAGGTAAGAGGGATCTGGGGGCTTCGCCCCCTGCAGTGGAATCAAGCACGTATCTCTCCCCTTTCCCTGGTCCCGAGAAGTCTGGAGGGTACAGGGTTTGTGTGTTCCTACGGGGGTCCTGTCAGCTATGTACTAGAGACCAGGGCAGGACAGGTAGCGCCTCATTCCACCTTCAGGAAATCCATCTGGAGAAAGGAGGGCAAACTCAGGGAGGCGGGGCTCGGTGCCACTGAGAAGCTGAGAAGTGGGCCGGCCCCCAACCTCTACCCTCGCCACCGACCGAGATCCAAGTCCCGGCCGTGCTGCCCCACGGAATGGCGAATTGCCGCAGGGATCCTGAATCAGAGCCCGAGTCAGTGTTCCCTCGCGAAGTCGGGCTCTTTGCCGATTCTTACTCGGAGAACAGCAGATTCTGTTTCTGTGGGCATGTGCTGAGCATCACACAGAATTTTGGATCCCGCCTCGGGGTGGCTGCTGGCGTGTGGGATGCGGTGAGGAAAGGGCTACGCCGGTTGAGGGTCCCTGGAAGGTCCAGACCCTGTAATCCGAATCTTCCTTCCATATGGAGCCACCTCCGCCACAGTCTTTTTTCCTTTTTCCCCCCCATAGGCGCTGAGCTTGTGCAACTATTTTGAGAATCAAAATGTGGAATTTCGAGGCAAGAAGGTGATCGAACTGGGCGCGGGGACGGGCATCGTGGGAATCTTGGCAGCGCTGCAGGGTGTGTGAGCTGGCATTGCGGAGGGAAGGGCTGGGGAACCCGAGTGTGGCGAAATTGTCACTTGGTGGAGGGCGGTGCTTTGAGTTCAGCCCAGTTTCTTCTCTTTAACGACATCGACACCCGATCCCCACATCTCTTGCTTCTGTGTCAGAAAGTGCTAACTGGCTTTAAAAGCATCTAGGATGATTGATTTGAGGGCAGGGAATTAAAATTGAGCAGGCCTTGTTGAAGTTGTTTCTACTTTTTTCATTTTGGTGCCAGAGATTGAACCCAGGAACATTCCCGGCTCTTTTCATTTTTTTATTTTGAGACATGGTCTCGCTGAAGTTGCTTAGGGTCTGGCGAAGTTGCTGAGGCTGACCTCGAGTTTGCAACCCTTCTCCCGGTTGCTGGGATTACAGGTGTGTGCCACCAAGCCCAGCAGTTTCTACCGTTTTGCCCTTTGTGGTTTCATGGGGAATTTGTCACTTAAAATCCCCCATTGGTTTGAACATGGTCTTCCATCAAAATGTATATATGGGAGGCTGGAACGGTGCCTCTGAGGTTATGGCGCTTGCCAGACCTGCCAGAGTACATGGGTTCAAACCCCAGCACCCATTGCACACAACTAAGTGTCAGAGCAAGGAAAGCCATGTGAAAAACTCAATAACAATTGATTCTCTCTGTCTCTCTGTCTCTCTCTCTGTCCTTCTCTCTTTAAAAAAAATTGTATATATGGGGGCTGGAGCAGTGGCTCAGTGGTTACAGCACTTGCCTGACTTGTGCATGGATTCAGGTTCAAATCCCAGAACCACATACCCAATAAAGTGTCAGAGCAATGAAAACTAAATAAAATTGATTCTCACTCTCCTTCTCTCTCTTTTTTAAAAAATCTGTCTTTTAAAAAATTATATATATGGGGTATCATGTAGGAAAGTTATCTGTGGGTACTAAAACTCATGAATGTTTTATGACTTCATTATGTATTAATATGTTAGATTCCTTAGGGTTTATTTTATATATTTGTTTATTATTATTATTATTATTATTATTATTATTATTGCTAGAAGAACTAAACATGAGTTTTGGAGGGTTAGGGTGTGTTTTGGGGGAAGGGGGTAGGAATCAAGCATGGCAGATTTGGGAAAGGAAAGGACAAGGAAATATATTGCTTGTTTTATCAAGAACTAGAAACTAAAAAGAGTCTCTTATAATCTAAGGGGCCAATAACCCCTACACTGAAAGCACTCATTTAAAAACACTTTTTATGCAATTTAGCATGTCCTTGTTCATAGGAACAAAATTAGGTCACATTCAGGGAAGTCTTCCTAGAGACAAACCTTCATTCAACTAGCATGCATCCAAGTTCTGTATGTGCCGGAATTTGAAATTCATAGAATAAAGATTCCCTCTTCCCGAGGAGCTTATAGTCTAGTGGAGAAAATGGGGGAAGATGCTATTTTTCAAGAGCTTTGATGAGGTATGTGCAGAGACATTGGACTTGCTCAGGCCATATCTACCTTGACTCTCTGGGAATCCATCAGGGTCAAGCTCTGGCAGGTGAGAAGGAGATGAACTTTGTGAACAGAGGAGGCTCTAAAAGAACAGAAAATATCAAGAGCAACTTTTCCATGAAGTTTGGATGGATAAGAATCAGGTAGTGATATGAACAGGGGAGAAAAAGCATGCATGGGAACACCTACCTTCACTTGCTACCAGACTGGCTTCTTTTCCTTTGCTCCCTATTTAGTTACCAAGTCAGAAACCTCAGTATTGTCTCTCTCTCTCTCTTTCCCTTTCCCTTCACATCCCAGTAATTAGCCAGTCCTTGTATTATATGTCCTTAACTCTTCCACAATTGTCTGGTCTTCTTCCCACAATGTTTGGTTCAGGCCACTACCATTTCTTGCCTGGATTTTCACAAGAGCCCTTATGCTTCCCCATGGGAAAGTTTGGCATACCCGACCTAGATTTGGTGATCTTCCCTCAGGCTTCCACATCTTGGTAAATCAAACCACTATCCACCCAGCCTTCCTAGATAGCACCTTTGACATGTACCTGTTTATTACCACCATAACATTATTCAAGTCCTATTTATTATATCTCCTAAAAAAATCTCTTGAATTTTCTCATGTTTTGTCATGTCTACTGATAGCTGCCCACCACCATCACTTGCTTGGATGACAACAATTAGTCATAATAGTCTTTCCTAAATTGACTTTTTTGCCCCCACTTAGGCTTCTGTCCACTCCACCCAGCAATCAAAATGATTACAAATTTAATCATACCACACTCCACCCCAATTTTTTCAGTGGTTTCTTATTGCTTCTAGGCTAGAACCAACACCTTTAGTAAGGCCTCCAATGCCTTGCCTCCATCTTCAGGATTTTTCTTCCTTTCTCTTTTTGCCTCTCTCTTATTTTTATCTGGCCTTTGTTTCTCCAACACTTAGTTGTGTATGTGGGGTTTGAATCCAGATACTTGTGCATGCCAGACAAATGCTCCAACTGTTGAGCCACTGCTCTAGCCCCACGTTTTTTCTTTTATCTTTGTATCTTTTTCTTTTCTCAACAGGGAGGTTCTGGGGATTGAACCCAGGGATTTACATGTGCTGAATGAGGGCTCTACCACTGAACTACATCTTCAATTCTTATTTTATTTTGACATAGGGTCTCACTAGGTTATTGAAGCTGGCATCTAACTTGTGACCCTTCTGCCTTAGCCTCCTGAGTAGGGATTACAGTTGTGTACCTCTCCAGCTTCTTTCTATGCCTCTCCCTCCTTCCTGTCCTCTTTGTGATTTTGCCCTTTTGTTGGTTTCACAAACCTACTTTGATGCTCCCTTCCTTAGGAGCTGTACCTTCTATCTGAAACCCTTTTACTACCTGGTTAATGCATATGCCTTCTTTATTGTTCAGCTCAGATGTCACTTCCAAGGGAATCCTTCCTTGATAATTCCACCCTAGGCCAGTTTTGGCCTTCCTAGTACACATCAAATTAGTACTGATTGGTCTCATTTTAAATTTGTTATCACTGACAGGTGGATCTTAAGTGCTATCCTATTATACTTCCCCCTTTCTGCTTATTCTTCCACTCCCTTAAATATCTTACCTCCTTGTTCTTCAACACCGTAAATGACTTCCACTATCATCACCCTCAGATGATTATTTTGTTTCTTATCTCCTGATTGCTTGTATTTTCTCAGATGTCCACATGTTCCTGTTATACATCCACTGTCTTGTGTCTGTGTCTGATGCATTGCCTTCTGCTTTGCTGTTGTTTTTTGGTACCAGGGATTGAACCCAGGGATACTTAACCACTGAGTCATATCCCCAGCCCTTTCTATTTTTTTGAGAAAGGGTCTTGCTAAATTGCTGAGGCTGGCTTTGAACTTGTGATCCTCCTGCTTCACCCTCCTGTGCTGCTGGGATTACAGATGTGCGCCTCCTGGCCTGGCATGTTATTGGTGTTTTTAGTGGTACTGGGGTTAGAACCCAGAGACCTTCTATGGCTGAGCCACACCCCCAGCCCTTTTTATTTTATTTTGAGACAGGGTCTCACTGAGTTGCTGAGATTGGCCTTGAAATTGTGATCTTTCTGCCTCAGCCTTCCCAATGGTTGCTATTACAAGTGTGCACCACCATACCTGGCTGCCTTCTGCCTTGTTGTCATGGGTGAACACGCTGCTAGCTGTAATTAAGTCCTCCATTTATCTCAAGATTCTAAACTTTCCTACCAGCTCAAAGGGCACTGTTCAGCAACAGCCCCTACCATCTCCTGCATTATTGATTTTTCCTTCTCTTTGGGTCTTATTTTCTGTGTGTGTGTGTGTGTGTGTGTATGTGTGTGTTGTGTACATATATATGTTACATATATGTGTTTATACATGTGCATATATATACCCACATACATATAGATCTATATATTTATATTTATGTCTGACATCTCTCTACATTATATATTACTATATACATACACATAAATATGCTATAATTTTTCCTATCTTAGGAAAAAAAATAGTCTGATCCTATAGCTCCCTCCAATTACCAAGTCATTTCTCTGCTCTACTTTAAAACAAAATTCCTGGGGCTGGAGCGGTGGCTCAGCAGTTACAGCACTTGCCTGGCATGTGCAAGTATGCAAGTTCAAACCCTAGGACCACATACACAACAAAATGTCAGAGCAACAAAGTCCACATGAAAAACTGAATAAAATTGATTCTCTCTTTCTCATTCATTATCCCTCTTTCTTAAAAAAAATAAATAAAACAAAATTCCTCAAAAGGGTTGCTATCCATTGCCTCTGCCTCCTCTTCTCCTATTCTTTTCTCCATCCATTCCAGTCCAATCAGACTCCACCATGCCCTCTTTACTCCAGTGGCTCTAGTTGAGGTTGTGGGCTTCACTTGCAACTTCAGATTGTTAAACCCAGGAGTCAGTCATGAGCCCACCTCAACTGACTTTGCCTTTGACACTGCCACTACTTCCTCCTTGAAACTTCCTCCGCTTTCTTGAACACCACACCTGGTTTCTGCCTACCTCAATGGCACACTTTACCCTTCTTTTTTGTTAGTTTCTTTTCACCTTTACAACTGAAAATGAGTTCAGCACAGCTCAGGTAGTAGTCCTATGACCTTTTCTTTCTTTTTTTTTTTCCGGCTATATTCCCTCCTGAGCAATACCAGCACTTTGTGGCTTTGAATGTCCTTCTCATGCTGGTAACTGTGATTTTCCCATTTCTATCTCTAGACTTGTTTGCATAACTGACTATGTATTCAGTATCTTCATGTGGTTGTCTGATGATCACTTCAAATTTAATGTGCACAGAACTGATGTCATAATATTCTATTCAAACCAGCTCCTGTAGCCCTCCTTGTTCAAATGAATGGCAATTTGGTCTTCTAGTTGGTCAAACCAAATGTCTGAAAACCATACTGAACTTTCCCTATCTCTCTTTCTCTGTCATTTCATATCCACTTTGTTGGCAAACCTGTTGACTCTGCCTTCAAAATATATTCAGAAATATAATCATTTGATATTTGAATACATTCAAAATATATTTGGTGGTCCATGCCTGTAATTTCAGGCTAATGCAGAAAGACTGCAAGTTTGAAGTCAACCTGGGCAACTTAGTGAGACTTGTCTCAAAATAAAAAATAAAAAAGGCTAGGGATATAGTCCAGGTTCAAATTCCCAATACCTGCCCCCCACGAAACATGTATATATGTATGTATATGTTTTCCTAAGATCTGACCACTTAACAATTGCTACTACCCTGATTCAAATCGTCATCTCTCAGCTCTTAACTGGTGTCCTTGCTTTTGACCTTGACCTCTGCAGTCTTTTCTAATTGCAGCAACCAGAATGCTTCTCATATTTATTTGTTTATTTTGGTGTCAGGGATTGAACCCAGGGGTGCTCATTCCCTGAGCTATTACCCCCAGCACGTTTTCATTTTATTTTGAGACAGGGTCTCACTAAGTTGCTTAGGGCCTCTTTAAGTTGCTGAGGCTGGCTTTGAACTTGCAATCCTCCTACCTCAGCCTTGAGCCACTGGGATTATAGGCATGTACCACCACACCTGGTCAGAATGCTTCTCTCTCTCTCTTTTTTTTTTTAAAGAGAGAAGGACAGTGAGAGAGAGAGAGAGAGAGAGAGAGAGAGAGAGAGAATCAATTTTTATTAAGTTTTTCACATGGCTTTCGTTGCTCTGACACTTAGTTGTGTACGTGGTGCTGGGGTTTGAACCCATGTACTCATGCATGCCAGGCAAGCGCCGTTACCACCGAGCCACTGCTCCAGCCCCCAGAATGCTTCTCTTAAAACATGACAGTCATCAGTGTGTGCCATTCTTCCGTTTAAAATTCTTCCATAGCATTCCACATCATACAGACTAAAAGCTAAATTCTTTACAGTCTCCTAACAATGCCCTGAATGTGATCCAGTGCTTAATGTTATCTGCCTTACTCTTTGCTCCAGCTACTGACCTGCCTGCTCTTTTCCTTACCTCTGTCAGGCACAGTCTACCTCAAGGTCTTTGTGCTTACTGGTCTATCACTCTGTAGACTTTAGCCTGAGAGATCCACATGATTTGCTCCCTTGCTGCCTTAGGTCTTTGCCCAAACAAAATCTGCTTATGGAGACTTTCCCCAGTCATCTAATTTGAAATTACATTCTCTGCCCTGACCCTTAAACAGTTTTTATCACCTTTCCCTGTTTTGTGCTTCACCATAACACTATCATTTGACATACAGTGTATGGTATTTCATTTTTAAAATTTATTATTGTGGTCTGTTTCTTGCCACTAGACTATAAGCTCCATGGGGATGGGAACTCTTGTCTTCCTGGTTCACTGTTGTATTCTCAACACCTGGCATATAGAGACATTATAAAAATGAATGAATGAGGGGGCTGGAGCGGTGGCTCAATGGTTACGGTATTTGCCTTCCATGTGTGAGGACACAGGTTCAAACTCCAGCATCACATACACAATGAAGTGTGGGAGCAACAAAAACCACATGAAAAACTAAATAAAATTAATTCTCTCTTTCTCTCACTGTCCCTCTCTCTTTAAAAAAAATGAATGAATGAATTCTTAGTACTTCCTGCATCTCTTTCTATAATAGTCACCATGGTCATGATTCAGTAGTTATTTTCGAAGTACCTAGTGTATTTCTACCTCTAGAATAAGAGTAAAACTCAAGGAAAGCTGAGGTTTTGCTTTGTCCTCCACTGTAAGTATCCCTAGCACTTCTTCTTTTTTGTTTTAAGAGAGAGGGACAGAGAGAGAGAGAGAGAGAGAGAGAAACAACTTTAGTTTTTCATGTGGCTTTTGTTGCTCCGACACTTAGTTGTGTACCCCACCATTGCTGGGGTTCAAACTCACGTCCTCGCTGATGCCAGGCAAGTGCCACAACTACTGAGCCACCACTGCTCCAGCCCATATCCTAGTACTTCTAGGTGCTGAATTCATTGCATAAATAAAGCTTTATGAAATGTTAATTTGATCTTCTTAAAACCTATTGCCTTCAGGGCTGGAGCGGTGGCTTGGTTTCGGGCGCTTGTCTGGCAAGTGTAGTGACTTGGGTTCGAACCCTTGCACCACGTATACAACTAAGTGTTGGAGGAATGAAGGCCATGTGAAAAACTCAATAAAGTTGTTTCTCTCTTTCTCTCTCTCACTGTCCTTCTCTCTTTAAAAAAAAAAAACATATTGCCTTCATTATGAAACCTGAATCTCCTTAGCTTGTTATGATTCTTTTTTCTCTTGTCTTGATACTTTTCTATTTCCACAACCTTTTTTTTTTTTTTTTGAGAGGACAGTGAAAGAGAGAGACAGAATCAAATTTTCTTGAGTTTTTCACATGGCCTTCATTGCTCTGATACTTAGTTGTGTATGTAGGTGCTGGGATTTGAACCTGTGTACTTGTGCATGCTGGGCAAGCTCCATAACTGCTGAGCCACCTCTCCAGCCCCCATTTTCACAACCTTTAAATTACAGCCTTCTTTGAACATTCTCCTGCCAGGTCTTCTTGTTCACTAACCTCTCCTTGGAAGGCTACACTTGACTAACTCCTACTTGCCCTTTAGGGCTCAGCTGAGGTCATGTCTTCTGGGAAGTTTCCAGACCCCTGAAGGCAGGCTTGTGTCAGTGGGGATGGGTGCATAGCCCATCTTCAGCTTAGTTCTGTCCAGACTTCTGCTGACGTTTGATTGTTATGTTTGGCAGAGAGGTTGAAGATTAGCTCAGAGAGAATGTTGATGTTGTAGAATGTGGAGTAATGAGAATAGCAGTAGGTGGGATGGATGTTAGGGCAACTAAAAGTCAAAGTGTGGACTTTGGGCTGTCAAGACATTGTCCTCTAGGCATTGAGGACTCTGGACCTTCTGAGGCAGGAGCCAGGAGCCCTTGGTTGGTCCCTCTGACTTGCATTTCTCCTCTTTGCTCTCTCTCTCTCAGGGGGGGATGTTACCATCACTGACCTGCCTTTAGCCCTAGAGCAGATCCAGGGCAATGTCCAGGCTAATGTGCCAACTGGAGGCCAGGTCCAGGTCCGCGCCTTGTCCTGGGGGATTGACCAGCATATCTTTCCTGAAGACTATGACCTGGTACTGGGGGCAGATATCGTTTACATGGAGTCCACCTTCCCACTACTGCTGGGGACTCTCCAACACCTATGTGGGCATCATGGCACCATCTACCTGGCCTCTAAGATGAGAGAGGAACACGGGACAGAGAACTTCTTTCAGCACCTTCTTCCCCAGCACTTCCAACTGGAGCTGGCTCAGCGGGATGAGGACAAGAATGTCAACATCTATAGGGCCAGGCACAGGGAACCAAGAACTTGATATCACCATCTGTCTCAATAAAGGAACTGCATATCTCCAAAGTTTCATTTCCAGAGCCACAAACACAAGAACCAAAAAGGATGGATTTCTTTGGCATCTCTTTTTCTCCTCTTCCTTCTCCTTCTTCTTTTACTACTAGAGATTCAATTCAGGGGCACTTAACCACTGAGTCACATCCCCAGCCCATTTTTTACTTTTTATTTTGAGAAAGGGTCTTGCTAAGTTACTTACAGCCTCGCTAAGTTGCTGAGGCTGGCTTTGAACTTGAAATCCTCCTTCCTCAGCCTCCCAAACCACTGGGATTATAGGTGTGCACCATCATACCCATCTGCCTCTTCCTTCTTCATTCCCCCAGGGGCAGATGTGGGGAAGTGTCTGCTTGCTAGGAATATTAGAACCCTAGAAGCACTGACTTGTAGGACATAAAGGAGGTTTCTAAAAAGGAGTTTAGGAGGGTCACCTGGATTTTTAGGGGTAAGGAAGGTAAATGGGATATGACAACAGTGGCTACAGTGAGACTGTAACTGATGACTTCCAATCCTACAGTTGTCTATTTATACAGAATAGACTATTTTAAAAACCAAGAGCTAGTTGGGCATAGTGGTGTGTGACTATAATCCCCAAAACTTGGGAAGCTGAGGCAGGAGGATCACAAGTCTGACATTGGCCTCAGCAACTTAGCAAAATCCTGTCTCAAAAAATAAATAAAAAGAGCTGGGGATGTACCTCAGTGGCATAGTTCCCCACTAAAAACAAAACCCAAAATTGATGGAGTTTATTTTATTTTTGGTGTCCTGGGGATTGAACTCAGGGCCTCAGGCATGTGAGGCAAGTGCTCTACCATTGAGCTACATCCCAGTCTCACTTAAAAAAAAAAAATATATATATATATATATATATATATAATAGTCTGATAGGACCATGGCTCTAACTGGGCCAAATCCTCCCAAACATGAAGCTGGGAATAAGCAGCAGAACTGTCTTTGGGGCTATAGCTTCTTCATCTTTTTAGAGCTAGAGCTCAGATCTCAGAACTCCATGCAATTCAGAACACTGGCCTAAGTACTGGGTTCTCACTTTTGGTTTTTATTTTCAAGGTCCATTAATCATTCTTTTCTAATGTGTTGTGCTTCATTTTTGTCTCTTCTCACTCCAGCTTCTCTGGTCCAGAATCTCTTTACTCACTGCTTAGGTACATAGTCACCTCCTCTGGACTGTCTGCCCCCCCCCTTACCTTCAGTGCGGTCTGCAAACTCTTGCAGTCTTCCAAAATCAGATCTGATCGTCTTCCACTACTCACAGAAGCAAGAACAAGCTCCTCTGCTTGGTACTTCCATGTAATCTCAAATTACCTGTTTTATTTTCTGTTCTTTTCCTACATACATTGGGCCTTTGACCAAATTGCAAAAGTCTACTCTTTGTTATCCAAATCCACACAAAGGTTTCTTGATTTCTGTTCTTTATGATGACTTCCCTGGCTGGAAGAGCTATTGCTGCCTGTCAAAAATCTTACGCTTTGCCAGTTTCCTGAAAAAATGCTTTTTCTGAGACTTGTTTGAATGTGATTTTTTCCCTCTGAGAGCCTTTCACTGTTCATCTCATGGGACCTTACTTTGTCTTAAGTGGACATTTGTCTGGTCCTTATTTTCTCACTGTTGGATTTCCTTGGAAGGCGGAGTTGTGGTTTATTCATGTAATCCCCTGAAGCCTAGCACAGTTTCCCAGCACACAAGCAGATATTTTGCTTATTCAATAAATATTTACACGGTTTACTGAAGAGACTATACTCACCTAGCTACCTCAGGGAGTTTGGTGTGAATCATACATGGAAAATGAATATTGAAAGAACAGAGACGACACCGTGCTGCCAACTCACCTGAGAAGTTCCGCTTTATTCAGAAACTGAACACACTTTTATAGGGCCCGGGAGAAGCTTATAGGCTACCATGTGCGACGGGGTAAAAGTTCATTGGGTAGTTTCAGTTGCCAGGTACCTGGGCTGGGGTGCCGTGCGCTGATTGGATGGGGTTTGGCGCCGGCAGGAAGCTGCAAACACGGAAGAGAAGCAGGAAGTTCGCCATCTTGGGGATCAAGAGGACCTCATGGCCTTATATTCCACCCTTTTTCTCTAATGGGAACAAGGTCGCGGACTCTCTCTAGCTACTTCCTGCTGAAGTGGGGCGGCGGGGGAGAAAGGCAAGGGAGGATGGCCATGACAAATTCCCAGAGTAAGTCTGCATACGCAGTGATCTCTTCCGGGGTGAAGTTCATGAAGGTTCCCTGAGCCCAGAGGTCGGTGATCCCTTGTGTCCACTGGGAGTGAGTGGAAATGGGTGTCATCAGCCACAGGTTGTCTGCAAGGGACCTTAGGAACAGCTGTCATCTGTGCGGAGGGTAGTTAGTCACGTCAGCAACCAGTGAGGTGTTCCCGCAAGGAGCTAGTTGAATCCTCGGTGGCCAGGAGCTGGTAATTCCTGAGCAGAAGCTGGTTAAAGCCTTGATTAGAAATTTTCCCTACCTGAGTTTGGAGGAATTTTATGAGACAGGGCAGAAACAGGCAGGCTAGGAGGATAATAGTGGTCCCAAGAGGGGCCAGAGCCAAGTTAGGAAGGGATTTTGAATTAAGGAAGAAAAGGGGTCAGACTTTGAAGAGGAGCGAAGGCTGGAAGCCAAGTCAGTGAGCTTACTGATATTTTGTTCAACTAGGCCTGATTCATTGGTGTAGTAGCAACATTTTCTCTCAGGAAGACACAGGTGCCCCCTTTTCCCGCAGTCAGGAGACCTAGGGCCCTCCGATTTCGGAGAGTGACTTTTGCCAGAGGTCACCTGTCGCTGTAAGGAGGAAAGGGAATCTGCAGTGGAGGTGAGGGCCTTCTGGAGTTTGTTATTGATATCTGTAGCAGTCCATAGAGAATAACCGAGGGCTCCTCCTGATAGCCCTGTTCCAATTACTGAGGAAGCTAAGGAAACACCCACCATGATAGGGAGGAAGGCTGCTCGTTTTTGTTTGTGGGGTGGGC
>PVKS010007579.1:39083-72352 GCA_004027875.1 Aplodontia rufa | reverse complement strand
GTGATATCATTATTAGCAACTGGAAAGGAGATTAAAGGGAGATGTGTGTAGGAAGAAATTGGAAGGGGTATTATTGATTATCATTATTAAGTCATCCATACAATTTTTAAGTTGCTATAATTGTAATATGCTCCCTTCCAGAATTAAAGTGTCCCCAATGTGACAGAATTAAGAAGTAGTACCTTTAAGAAGTGATTAGAACATGAAAGGTTTTCCCTTGTGAATGGAACTAAGTGCCTTCAAAATAGGAATTGATTTGCTATTGGTCTTCCACCTTCACCAGGTGAGGAACCAGCAAGAAGGCCCTCACCAAATACCAGATGACAGTGCCTTGATCTCTGTCTTCCCAGCCTCCAGAACTGTATGAAATAAATTTGTTTTAATTTTATTTTTTATGGTGTGGGGGATTGAACTCTGGGCCTTGAGAATGCTACACAAGTACTCTTAACACTGAACTACACCCTCAGCCCAGCTCTGGTCCATATATATTACCCAACTTCAGGTATTGTGTTACAGTAGCAGAAAACACTCTACTGAGACAAAGTCATATACAGGTTTTTGTCTTTTGAGAAACACTGAAAATAGTGGTAGTAGGTATCCTGTTTTGACAAATTTTTAAAATTTATTTTATTCAGAAATTTGTTGAACTATCAAACAAGCTTCTAACGAAATAATATAATATATATAAATTCTGAAAATTAGATTTACCCCCAAGAGTCTCCCCAATTACCTACCTTTATCCCTCCCCACTCCTTCCCAATACATCTCTACAAATTTTTTGACAATTTCTGTAATAACAATTTTATTGCAAAGAATAAACATTTTGGCTGTTGAAAATTATAATACGTATTCTAAGAAACTGCATACACAATTATATGTTATGTATATTCCAAGAAATCTTTTTTATGTGTAGTACTGCAAAAACAATTTTCAAAAAATAAATCAGGAATAAAAAGATGCCTTTTGCCTTTTTTTCCCCCTAGCGTCAACATAACACCGTCTTACATATTGGAGGGAATCATTGTTACTTATTCATGCATACACAGATACTGACAAAGTTAACCCAACCCCAGTCCTAGTGCAGGATCTCCCCCCACCCTTCATCAATTACCCAATCTCTGTAATACCCCTATGCAATAGATAGAAATGATCATATACATTTATATTAATTTTTGAAATTTCTGAGTTTATATGCCTGACTGAGTACAGTTAGGCTTCTCATGGGAGTCAAGTGTACCCAGCTGTATTACTAAACCCTCTTTCTCCTCCTTCTCATCCTTTCCTCCCCATCTTCATAGTTATGGTTCCCCCAGCTTATGTGAAATTTCAACTTTGGTGGGTTATTAATTAAACTTTATTAAATAAACAGCTAACTTTCATCCTATCTTAGGTTTTACATAATGAAAGAAAACATTTGGCCCTTAAGTCTGTATTTGGAATATTTCACTCAACATGATTTTCATCCATTTCCATCCATTTAGCTGTAAAAGCCATTATCATTCTTCCTAATAGCAAAGTAGTACTCCATTCCCAATTTTTTGATCCATTCATCGCTGAGGGACATCTGCGTTGATTCCATAGTTTAGCTACTGTAAATTGAGCTGCTATAAAAATTGATGGAGCTATATTTCCATGGTATGCTGATTTTAGCTCTTCTGGAAAAATACCCAGAAGTGGGAAACCTGGGTTGTAGAGCAGTTCCATTCCTAGCTTTTTGAGTCCTAGTTGATTCCAGAGTGGCTGTACAAGTTTGAAGTCCCACCAACAGTATGTTAGGGTCCCTTTCTTCCCATAACTTCTCCAGCATCTGTTATTGTTCATATTCTTCATTTCTGACATTCTGACTGAAGTGAGGTGGAATCTCAGTATAGTTTTGATTTGCATTTCTCTGATTGTTAGCGATGTAGAAAGTTTTCTCATATATTTATTGGCTTTCTGAATTTCTTCTGTTGAGAATTTTCTGGTTTCTGTTCAGTCCCATAGCCCATTTATTGATTGGATTGTTTGTGTTTTTGTTAAGTTTTTTGAGTTCTTTGTATACTCCAGATATTAGTACCCTGTAAGAGGTCTAGTAGGCAGTAATTTTCTCTGATTCTGTAGGTTTTCTCTTGACACTTTGTTTTTAAAGAGAGGGATGGTGAGAGAGAGAGAGAGAGAGAGAGAGAAAGAGAGAGAGAGAGAGAGAGAGAGAATCAATTTTATTTAGTTTTTCATGTGGCTTTCATTGTTCTGATACTTTGTTGAGTATGGGGTGCTGGGATTTGAACCTGCATCCATGTGCAGGTCAAGCAAGTGCCATAACCACCAAGCCACCGCTCCAGCCCCTCTCTTGACACTCTTGACTAATTCATTAGCTGTGCAGAAGTTTAATGGCATCCCATTCATTTATTCTTGGCTTTAATTTTTGTGATATGGGAGTTCTGTTAAGAAAAGAGATGTTTAGGGGCTGGAGCGGTGGCTCAGCGGTTTCGGCGCTTGCCTGGCAAGCGCGAGGACCCGGGTTCGGACCCCAGCACCACGTACACAACAGAGTGTTGGAGCAACTAAGGCCATGTGAAAAACTCAATAAAGTTGTTCCTCTCTTTCTCTGTCTCTCTCACTGTCCCTCTCTCTTTAAAAAAAAAAAAAAAAAAAAAAAGAAAAGAGATGTTTATCTTATTTTCTTCTAATAAATTGTATAGTTGCTAGTTTAATTTCTAATTCTTTGATCCATTTTGATTTGATTTTGTGCTGGGTGAAAGAAATAAGGAAAATATTTCAATTGTCTGCAATATGGCTGTCTGATTTGTTCAGCACCATTTGTTGAACAGGCTGTTTCCTCCCCACTATATTTTTATCCCTTTGTGAAATATCAGATGGTGAAAGACTTTTGGGATTGTCTCAGTGTCTTCTATTCTATTTCATTGGACTTCATATCTGTTTTGATACCAATACCACATTGTTTTTCTTACTACAGTCCTATAGTATAATTTCAGATCAGGTATTTTGACATCTCCTGTTTTGTTTTTCTTGCTTAATAATGTTTTGGCTATTGTGGGTTTCTTGTTATTCTAAAACATTTTAAGAATTGCTTGTCTAGGGGCTGGTGCGGTTACTTGGTGGTTATAGTGCTTGCCTGGCATGCACAAGTACACGGGTTCAAACCCCAGCACCACATACATAACTAAGTGTCAGAGAAACGAAAGCCACATGAAAAACTCAATAAAAATTCTTTCTCTGTCTCACTGTCCTTCTCTCTTCCAAAAAAAAAATTTTCTTGTTCTATATCCTTGAAGAATGTCATTGGTATCTTGATGGGGATTGTGTTAAATCTTTACAGGGCTTTCTGCAGAATGGTCATTTTAATTATATTGATTCTGCCTAACTGAGAATGTGGAGTGTTTTACCATCTTCTCAGTTCTCCTTCAATTTCTTTTTTCAAAATTTGATAGTTTTCATTGTAGAGGTCTTTTATTTCCTGTGTTAGATTAATGCCCAAGTATTTTAATCTTTTTGAAGTTATGGTGAATGGGACGGATATCCTGATTTCTTCTGCAGCTGAATTGCTATTGGAGTATATGAAAGCTATTGATTTATGAGTGTTGATCTTGTAACCTATCACTTTGATAAATTCATTTATAAGCTCTTAGAAATCTTCTGATAGAGCTTTTTGGGTATTCTAAGTATAGGATCACATCATCGCATATAGAGAGTTTAATTTCCTCTTCTACTATTCAAATTCCTTTGATTTCCTTCTCTTGTCTGATAGCTCTGGCTAGGGATTTGAAAACTATATTGAACAAGAGTGGTGAGAGCGGACAGCCTATCTTATTCACAAATTTAGCGGGAATGGTCTCTGTCTGTCTCAACTAAGTATAATGTGGGCTGTGGGTTTTGTCATAAATGACTTTGAAAAAAATTAAAGTTTGATCTCTATCTTCTCCAGAGTTTTGAGCATAAATGGGTGTTGAATTTTTTTCAAAAGCCTTTTCTGCATCAGTTGAGATAATCATATGGGTTTTATCTTTAATTCTATTTAAGTGATGAATTACATTTATTGATTTGCATATGTTGAACCAGCCCTGCACTGTTGTAATGAATTTCATTTGATTGTGATGTATTATCTTTTTGATGTGTTTCTGGATGTGGTTTGCTAGAATTTTATTAAGGATTTTTGTATCTTTGTTCATCTGGGAAATTTGTCTGTAGTTTTCTTTTCTTGATGTGTCTTTGTTGGGTTTTGGTACCAGGGTAATCCTCTGGATTTTGGATGGGACAGTTGTGATGACTAGCTTTTTTTTCTGATTTTGCTGATTTTCTTCACTGCATTCTTTCTTTTGGTGAGGTTGGCTAGGGGTGTGTCAATTTTATTTATTTCTTTGAAGAACCAACTATTTATCTTATTGATTCTTTACATTGCTTTTTTGTACTTAATTTCATTGATTTTGGCTCTGATCGGGTTATTTCCTGCCTTCTGTTGGATTTGGGATTGGATTGTTCCTCTTTTTGTAGGGATTTGAGGTGAAGTATAAGTTTATTTATACAGGCCCTCTCCTGATTTTTGATGAATGTACTCAGTGCTATAAATTTAACTCTTAAGAATGCTTTCATACTGTCCCAGAGATTTTGATATGTTCTGTCATCGTTCTCATTCATTGACAAGAATTTTTTTATTTCTGTTCTCAATCCCACTTTGATCCATTCTTATTTAAGGGGTTATTATTCAATCTGCATGTATTTGTATACTTTCTGTTGTATGATAGGATACATGGGATTATATCAGCTTTTTTGTGTTTGCTAAGATCTCCTTTGTGGACTATGACATGATCTGTTTTGTTGAAGGAACCATGTGCTGCTGAGAAGGCAAACCTAGCCAATTTGGGATAGAATATTCTATAGATGTCTTTAAGTCCAATTGATTGATAGAGTTATTTAGATCTCTTTATGAATTTTTTGCTTTGGAGATCTACTGTTAATAATAAATGGTGTATTAAAATCCCCCAGTATTATTGTGTTGAGGTCAATAAGTGGTTTAATGTCCTTGAGTATTTTTTCCACATATTTGGAAGGGTTGTAGTTAGGGGCATATATGTAAACTATTGTTATATCTTCCTGATGTAGTGTTCCTTTTACTAAAATGTAGTGATCTTCTTTAACTCTTCTAATTTTTTATTGAAATTTACTTTGTCAGACATACAAATTGCAATACCATCTTGCTTTCCTGGGCCATATGCTTCGCAGATTTCTTGCCAACCTTTTACCTGCAATATGTGTCTATCTTTGGCTCTGAGGTGTCTCTCCTGAAGCAGCATACTGTTTTTTGATTCAGTCTGCTGATTTTTGTCTTCTGATTGGGGCTTTGAGTCCATTCACATTCAATGTTAGAATAGATATGTGATTTTGGTCCCCTGGCACTGGAACCTTTGCTGTATTTTGTCCTATCTTGGATATCTTTGAGTTAGTTATGCTTTTATTGGCTCTGACTGTGGGTTTTGGGAGTCATCTTGTTCCTTTGCTTGAAGTTTGTCTTTGAGTATTCTCTGTAGAGCTAGTTTTGTGTTCATGTATGTTGCTAGTTTGTTTTTATTTTGGAAATATTTTATTTCCCCATCAAATTTGAAGCTGAGTTTTGCTCGATACAGTATTTTTGGCTGGTAATTATTTTCTTTCAATATTTGAAATATATCATTCCACGCTGTTCTTGCCTTGAGGGTGTGAGTTGAGAAATCCACAGTAATCCTTATTGGCTTGCCTCTGAATGTGACTTGGTGTTTTTCTCTTACCACTTTTAATAATCTTTCCTTGTTTTCTCTGTTATTTTGTATATGATGTGTCTTGGTGAGTTTCTCATTTGGTTAGATCTATTTGGTGTCCTATGGGCCTCTTGAATATGAATTTATGGATCAATTTTAATACGGGAGAAATTTTCTTTGACTATTTCATTGAGAATATTCTTTATGAAATTTGTTTGTTGTTCAGTATTCTCCCTTATCCCAATTACTCTTTGGATCTTGTCCCTTACTTCTTAGAAATTCTCATCATGCTCAGTAACTTTTTTTCTTGTCTAGACTCCTTGCATTCAACTTTACTCAGCCTATCTTCATTTATTTGTGTTCTTTCTTCAAAAGCAGAAGTTCTATTTTCTACTGAGTTTACTCTGATATTAATATCTTCCATTGAGCTTTTGATTTGGTTGTGTTCTTCAACTATAAAAGTTCTACTATATCTCTTTTCATTATGTGTAGTTCTTTATTAAAGTGATCTTTCAGCTGCTAAAATTGTTATTTCCTTCCTTAAGTCTTCTTTTAATTACTTGATCATTTTAATCACCAGATTTTTGACACTTTTTTGTAGATGTTCATCCAGATCCCTATCCATCGACTCCTTGGCTAGGGAGTTATGGGTTTGAGGAGGAGAACTCCTTAACTTTTTCTTTATTTTCAGTGCCAAGAAGTGGGGCCTGTGAGCCCTCTTTGGTTATTTTACTTTCGGGATTTGTTTATGAGTAGTGGGGTTTATGTCTCTTTGGTAACATGGACTGGGGTGCAATTTGAACAGTTGAGATTAACAGCAGGCTCCCCAACCTGCGATTAATTATTGGCTTTTATGATTTCTAATACCTCACAAGATAAGGCAAAAGAATAAATACGAGCAGTCAATGGGTACAATAAATAGCATTAACCTGGCTACTTTGTTCCTTCTTTAACTGTTACTATGTTAATTACCACCTATGAGAGGAATGGTAGGATTAGTATCTATCTTCAGTTACAACACTATTAACAGTCAGACTCTATCTGGATTAAAAACAAACAAGCATTTTCACATTTGGCCCTCACATAAGATTTCCAATACCCTTGATAAGGATGAATAGTCAATATGATCTGTCAAAGCATACAATAAACAGTGTTGAATTGGTTAATCTGTTCCTTCTGTAGCTGATGTAATGTTAGTTATTACCTATGGGAGGAAAGTGTGATTAGCAATTCTTTCCACATGGAGCTAACTGATATTAAGCTTACAGACACCTGGGAGTAAAGAAATTAAGTAGGAAGGCAGAGCAACTTGTGATTATGGAGCAAGAAACATCCACAAGAGAGAGAATAGAGATGCTGTAAAATTTTTCTGATTACAAAGAGAGAGAGAGAGAGAGAGAGGAGGAGGAGGAGAGATTGGGGAGCAAGAGTTAGAAGAATAGGGTTTGGCTATTGCTGAAGGACAGGAAAGATGTGGGTAATGGAGAAGTGAACTACTAGGGGGCTATACAACATAAAATTAACATGTGCTGGTTGGGAGCCTTGGCCTCAGGGGTGTAGTGACCTTTAATATTTGAAGAAAAAGTTCAAGGGGAAGGTAATAAATAAATAAGTTGAAAGAAGAAACAGGTCCAGAGCAACAACACTTACTAGAAATAAACATATACACAAAAAATAAAAAAAAAATTCAGTCTGATATACAGTCTTGGAGCACCTGCTGCTGGTCATAATTCAAGTCTGGAATGTTGTCTCATAGTCTGGAGGCTTGCAACTTGGTTGGCGGGGGAAGAAGTGGAGATGAGGTGACTCTTTCACTCCATGTTCCAATCATCTCTGATTTAACTGTCTTTGGGCTACTCTGGCTCCAGGCTCTGATCCCCCATTCAGCTGAAGTTGCCCTTGGGTTGTATGGGGATCCAGAAGATGGTAATGAGGGTCCAAAACAAAGTTTCACCCTGCCTCATGTGTATGCTCAAAATGGCTGCAGCCCACCCCACTTATGGCTGAAAGGAGGACAATGTTCTCTCCTGCAAACCAGAAATGACAAGTTGTCCCAGTTTAAGCCCAAAGCAGAGCTCCTGTTTGCACTCTGCCTGTGGGGACTGTGGGGAAATTTGCTTTATATTCTCAACTCTGTTTCCCTGTCTATTTGTCCAAAATGTCTACAGCCTGACGAACTTATGGGTGGGAGAGTAAGTCTGCCCCGTCCTCCACAGCACTGATCCTGAGAGGACCTAATTGCAGCTTTTCTATGTGCAATTGGTCTCTGTGTGGCCAATGGGATCAGACTGAGTCGATCAGTGTCTCCCCAGCTCATGTATTGATTGAGTGGCAATGGCAATCACTGGTGACCAGTTGGATCTGAATTAGTTTCACTTTTCCTCTTATTATACCCAAGTCTCCAGAGTCACTGATCTCCCATTGACCTGTGCTGTATTCAGGGAATCTTTTCCAATACATGCACCTTGCAGGAAGATGGCTTTCCCAGTGTTTCTTCGTTTCAAGTCAAGGAGAGTGTGGGATACCACTTCCCTGCAGTCCTCCATTTAAGTTATGTTGCCTTTTGCCTTTTCATCTCTGGAATTTTGTTTTTCTACTGAGAAGTACAATGCAAGTAACAGTATATTAATATTTTTCTTAAACTATCATTGTATTTCTGAGATTCGCCATGTTTGATCATAATGAGTCATCCTTTTATGCGTTTATGGGTACTGAATTATATGGGTACTGAATTATATTTGCTAATATGCTATTTAGTATTATTTTACATCTATATTCTAAAATAAAATGTTCTTTGCTGTTTTATATTTTTCAAACTTGAGCATCAGGATTAGTCTGCCTTTTCAAAATGAACTTATGGCAAATTGATTTTTAGAATGCTCTGAAGAAATTCATGTAACATGGCATTTACATGTTGAAAGCTAAAAAATATACAGTAGCAAAACTTCCTAAATACAAAGGCAATTTTGAACATAATTATGGTCATCATTATTCCTACATTTTCTACTTTTATTTGCTTCAATTTTTGTTCATTTAAATTTCCCCAGAACACTCCATTTCACTGAGATATTTAGTTTTATCCATTTGCATACTACTTTCACATACTTTACAAAGGTCTTCTGTAGCAGTTCTGAGAGAAGCTGCTAGTACACCTTCCATAGTAAAAGAACTCTTTCCAGCACATAGTGCCCCCAGCTGCATATTTCTCAGTCTCCCTTGTCACCAAACATCAAGTAGTTACTAATGGAATGTGAGCAGAAGAGAGAATACCATTTCTGTTAAATTAGAATACTTCCTGCTTGCTTTCTTCTTTCTTTTCCCTTCCCATTGTCTGGAACACAAATGTTTCAGAAATACTGCTTCTGCTATGCAGATAAAAACAAACAAAACTAAGCTTGTACTGTGGTAGAGCACCAAGGAGCTTCTCAATGAAGTGGCAGAATAGTCGGCCCACCTATCATGGGCTACCTTTCTTAATTGTTAACCCCAACACACTGTTGATTTGTTTTCTCTCTGTAAAAGTGAATTAGCAGTCTCCTCTTTACCACAAATTTATGTTTTCTATGAATCAATATTTAATTTTTAAGCAAATTATTTTCATTCTCCTGTATTTTTAAAGTTTTATTGTTCATTTCCAAACTTCTAAATTAAATTAGTAGCTACATTTTTCTTCTTTAAATAATATAAAAGTATAAATTTTACACTGAATTTACCTTTGATTAATCCACAAGGCCTGCTATTGATGTTCATAATTTTTAAAAATTCATAAGTATAATTTTATCTGCCAGTTACTAGAGATAACTGGAAGTCAAAATTATACTGATCAGGTGATTTAGAAATAAAAAAGGTGAGAACACCAATATCCATTTTTGCAGATGTAACCAAAGATAGACTTTAATTCACTAATGATTGGAGGTTTTATTATTTAAATTTATTTTCAATTTTTAGTGTCCCAATTGTGCCAGGTAAGATATATTATGAATTTCCCTTTCTCCCTTTACTTTTTTGATACCAGGGATTGAATCCAAGGTTGATTAACCCCGAGCCACATTTTTATTTTTTATTTTGAGACAGGGCTTTGCTACATTGCTAAGGCTGGTCTCGAACTTGTGATCTTCCTGTCTCACTCAGCCTCCTGAGTTGCTGGGATTTTAGACACCATGCTCAGCATATTATGTTGAGTAATTGTTTTGTGATCTAACCAATGATCAATTTTTATCATTTACCATAGGCACAATAAAATATCTATTTATTCTGTCTTCATTTTTATTTATTGACTTAATGTCTTCAAATTATCTCTAATTTTGTTTCTTGCGCTTTCAGATATATATGTAATACCCCACAACTGTTATTTGTCCATTTCTCTTTGGGCCTCTGCCAACATTTGCTTTACATATTTTAATTGTGGTCATTAGCACAATGTTTTATGAAAACTTATATTTTTATGATGGCTTAAATCCTTTATTAAAAGTGACTTTTTTTAGTTTAGTAATCACTTCCTTGACTCTATTTTGTCTGAAATTAATATTGCAAACTCAGCTTGCTTTGGTTTATATTTATATGGTAAATAATTTCTCATCCATTTATTTTTAAACCTCATGCTCTATTTTATTTAAATGTTTCACTTGTTGGCAGAAAAATAAGACTGAATCTAATGAGATGTCCTTTAAAATAAGAATTTAAACTTTCTTTACCTTAAGCTTTAAAGATATTAAAATTAAGGCAAGCAACACTATTTGCCTTTCCCTATGAAAAATAAAGAGGCTAGCTTGCTTTTCCTATTTTCTACCTCCCTCATGTACTTCCCAACTCTTATTAGAAATACCTGGAGATAAAAGTATAAACTTTTTACTTTATCATGTCTTCTGCAATACTTTTTGATCTCTATATTCAATTAGTAACTATCCTTTCAGCATCTAAAATAAAAAACTTTGGGATTGGAGCAGTGGCTCAGCAGTTACCATGGTTGCCTGGCATGCATGAGAACTCTGGTTCAAACCCCAGCACCATGGGGATAACAGTGTTGGAGCAACAAAAGCCACATGAAAAATTGCATAAAATTCTCTCTTTCTCACTGTCCCTCTCTTAAAAAAAATAACTTTATCTATCTATTTTTATTTCTCCATATCACTTTTTAGTAACATAACTTTGCTACTTTTGATTTTTAATTTTTATATATTAAAATTGAATAGAAGATATATTTTGTAGCTATCATACACCAAATCCTTAAGTGTATGTAAACATCTGTGCTGACGCATCAAAAGCAGTTATGGTGTTGTCTAACATTTAGCGTGGCAGGGTTAGGTGAAACCATCCTGATTCTTGTTCCTTGGGGTATAATTTGTTTTTCTCTTCTAAAGATTTGAAGGGCATTTTCTTGATACTTACAATTCTCAAATGTTTCTTTTCTTTTTTTCTAAGAGAGGGGGAGAGGAAATGAATCAATTTTATTTATTTTTTTATCTGGTCTTTGTTTCTCTAACACTTAGTTGTGTATGTGGTGCTGGGGTTTGAACCTGCATCCTTGTGCATGCCAGGCAAGCACTTCAACTGATGAGCCACTGCTCCAGTCCCTCAAATGTTTCAGTTCCACGTATGTGCATGGACTTCTATAGATTACTTGCCAAGAATGATGTGAACCTTTACAATCTTCATACTTAGGTTATTTTTTTCCTAATACTATCAAGTTGGGGAGAATCAGTTATAGGTGCAAAGAAAAGATCTGGTAAATCTTGAGGTATTTTTTTTTCAAATGTTATTAACAACTAGATATACAGTTGTGATATTATTGATGACTGGGAAAATATGCTTAAAAATCTTGCCATGACAGGATTACATAAATTATTGGTATCATGGGAAACTGGTATAATTGTAGAAAGCACTTTACATGTTTCTATCACATATTATAAAAATAGTAATAAATTTTGACTATTTTCAAATATTATCCAAATATAAATTTCAGACTATGAGAAAAACAGTATGCATAAAATGTTATGTAAATATATTTACAGTAAAAAATGCTCGAGTATCCTGAAAATTCAGCAATAATGTAATGCTTAAATACAGTATATTTAAGTGACAGTATATTTAAGTGATTCAACCATTAAAAATAATGATAACAAATGGTATTATCTGAGAAATATGTCATGTGAAACATATTCATATGTCATGTGAAACATGACAAATAGTCAAATTTAACATGATTATAACTTTCCAACTAGTAAAAATAATCTATATAAGACTATAGATGAATAAATAAAATTATCTCTTGGAGTGATATACAGAGTTATTTTTGAATAATAATTTACAAACTTTCTAGAATGTTTTACTTCTATTGATGACATAAAAATTTATTACTGGTTATACATAGAGTCAGTTTTGTCAATAGCTGTAAATTATGAACAAATGCTAACTTTACTTAATTAAAATAAACTTAATCCCTGAAATTTAAGATGACATAAAATTTAAATATTTCAAACCTAAAACTTCATTTTAAAAAAACATGAAAAATTTTAATTTTCAGAGTATGAAAAACAAGTGTTTCTATTTTGGAAGATGAGGTCCTAGAAAGAACCTGGAAATATTATTCTGTGGCATTTGTTTGCATTAGGCACAAAGGTTTATCTTTAGCACCAAGCATTACTCCACGTTACTCTGTTCAGTCACCCATTCAGTCTAAAGACTTTTTTTTTTCTTTTTGGTCTGTTTTTAAATTGTAAAAATATATTTTACATATCACTTTCAAAAATGTTAATTTCCAAAGAATAATATTTAGCCCCTCAGGCTTCCAAAAGAGCAGAAGACCCAGAAATAAAATTAAGAACAAAATCAAGTAAAAAAAAGTATCAGTGAAGAAGTAGTCCCTGAATACCTAAAAACACATAACACACCAAAGAGCTGGTGATCTAAATGTTACAGCCGATATTTACCCACCATGTATAAGATAAAACAGTGTTCTACAAATGCTAATGTTCTCATATGAAAGCCAAGAAGCATGGGAGGTATGATAAGAAACAGAAGAAGCTACCCTTGCTAAAAAGTGTTTATGTACAAGTGGAATGCAAAAGGACCCTGATAACACATAATTTCATTAAAAGTAGGAAAATATCTCTGGACTGAGCTGCTTTTCTGAAAATTAACAACTCAATCAAAGGCTATTTCACATGGTGAAGAAATCAGTCTCCTTGCATTTTGTATTTAGTCTTAATTAGAAAAGTTAGATTGTAAGAAAAAAATGTTGATACAAAATATTTGTTTCAAGAAGATAACTTCTAGGTACTATTTTAACATGTGTACCTAAATCACAAACATTAGATGCCTGCTGTCTCTGGGATTAATATGTTCATGTTCAACCAAATAATGTTGTTATATTGTGTGCATATGGATTATGTAAAAATAAATCCCACTATTATGTATAATTATAATGTGCCAATAAAAATGTGAAAGATGTACACACATTTTAATCACACTAAATTTTGAACTTACTCCTCAAAATGATAATTATGTTATTAAGATAAGTTAAATGGTATATAAAACCTATTTAAAAATTCAATGAGGTGGAGATTTTTATGGCAGTATTTTTTAAGCATTCATATTATATTTGTAAGTCTAGCCCTTACAAGCTCATTTATTGTCTTCATTTGAACTTCAGAGGCTGGGGGAAATGTTAGGAGAACTGTAAGCCTATATAATGGCCACATGATCTAACTATAGTCTGTGAGCATTTTCTACTAAATACCACTTCAACACAGTTATATCATATTAACCAAATACTTAATGACTTTAAACAGTTTTTGAGATTTGGCAGTTAAAGAGAAACATAAGGAAAAGGTTTAAGAAATATTAATGTTGTACCTTCTTTTACAAATTTTTAACTGTGAACTATTCCAGTCATTGTCCTACTTTTTCTCTTTTTTTAACCTCAAAAGCCTTTGTCTCTTTTTAGTGAGCTATTAGATTCTGATAAAATAAAAAAATTTCCGGGGTTTGTACTTGTTGGATTGGCTAGGTAGGCTAGGTATTTTAATTATCCTTACTAATACTTAGTAACATAAATTGGATAATTAGTCATCCTTTGAGAATTTTTTTCTCCTCTGTGGTGGGCAGAATGAACACCAAAGATAACCATATCCTAAACCTTAGAGCTTATGAATGTCATGGCCTATAGAAGCTGAGTAGCTGCTGGGTGATTCCTAAAGTACAAGGAACTGAATTCTGCCAACAAACTCAATAAACTTAAAAGTAGACTCCTTCCAGAGCCTCTCCATAAAAGCCCAGCAGGACACATGTTGATTTCAACATTTTGAAACCTGAAACAGAGAAATCAGCCTAGCAATCTGAACTTCCCACGTATTCAATGGTGAGATGTTTGCGTTATCTTAAGATGCTAAATTTATGGTAATTTGTTAGTCGTAATTGAAAAGTAATATACCTCCATCCTCCCAATGATTATTTCATTTTGAAGAATATTTTTCAAGAAATATCTAAAAACTAGGGAAATCTATAGATCCTCTGAGTTTACTGTACTTGGCTTGTTGCAGAGTATGTATTTGTTAATTTCTTTATTAAAACAACTGTACTGATTAAATATGAATCCCAGATCTAATAAAGCTTTGTTTTGTGGTTCCTCTGGTTTTACAGTTGTATGACTTTGAATCATGTCCGATGTGAATGGTTTTTTCCTTTCTACACTTAACAGTGGGGAAGCTTAGAGAGGGGAAGAATGTCACACACACAGCATCTTCTCTTCAGTTAGAATTGTTGAGGGAGGCCTCTAACTCTGCCTTCTTATCTACAAAGGAGTGGCTCCCAACTGTTAATGACAGTTCCACCAATAGCATCTGGACTCTAGCCAAGCTAGTTCTTAGGGCAAGACATAAATATAAACACAGCTGAAAGAATAGCTAAAGACTTATCATTCTGTCAATTCTACTCATGGTCCCTATTTTGACCTTATACCATGATTTGAAATAACTAGGATGCAGCCTTACTTCTCACAGCAAAAGTGGGTCTATTTCTTACTTCCTTTTACTAGGTTCCCAGCTTCACTCCCCTTCCGGTTAGTATCACAATAACTGAGACCAGAGCTAACATGTAGAGTTCTTTCCTCACATCAATCCAGAGGGAGCACATCAGACAGCAGATTTCCGTTTCCGCAGCTGAGCCCTCACCACCTGCAGCTGGATTCCCTTGATAACAATGGTTCACCTGCCTAGATCAATACCAGTGTTTCTTGCCATGCCCACCTAGTACAAGTTTTTTGGCTTGCAATGCATTTCCATTATTCATTCTATACCATTCTAATTATGGTCGTTGGCATATATATCTCTCAGTTACCTGCTGTAAGTTCATGGGATCCCCAAGGCAGATCTACTTCCTGCTGCTGATTTACTATGGAACTTCTTTCAACTGAATACTCTGTCATCATAGAAAGACTATTTTAGAATCCAAAGCACATTATTCTGATTTCATTACCATAGCATTTCTATTGAGGAAGTTCTTTTTAAAATCATTGTCACAGAAGAGATTACAACCATGATGCTCTGCATCAACAGCATGAAATCATTGTAATTTTTGTTTCTGTATTTGATTTTTCCAGGAAGAAGGCAATATTTCTATAGTCATCTTTTAAAAATATCATATCCCTTATACATCAGTGAAAAATTTTATATAAAAAGCACAAGTCCATATATACTCAGAAATCTTTTTTTTTCCTTTTGAAATGTACAAATATTAAACTCACAGGGAGAAATTTATAGTCAATAATTCTTCCTTTAACAGCATTATTATTAGCATGGATCTGAAACAGTATGTAACTAATAAATTTCTAAAACTTCTCAACTTTTAATCTATAAACTATGCGTAAGCAAAAATTTTAAAAGGTTTTTAAATTAAAATTTAAAATCATTTCTCTATATCATAATGTTTTAGGATGATTTTCCTTCAATGATTAATTTTTAAAACTTCAACATTGACCTTTAGTTATTTATAACATTTACTATTCTAAAAAGGATTGGACACAAAGAGAAAAATTGGAAATAATTTGAGGAGAAATATTATTACTTACTTTTAAAAGATGTTACTGTTTCCTTAAAAGTAGCATAACCAGGGGGTTATATGAAATCAAATACGATAAGGAATGAAAACACTTGTTTACATTGGCTCCAAACTGGAAACAGGAGTTAAGCCACTGAACCAGCTTTGTAAGTCTTCTTTGTTAATACAGAATATAACTCTGGTAATCTCTACTATTGAATTTTTAAATATTTGTTAACACAAAGCAAAATAAAACACTGTTATACACTGTCACATTGCCCTTCAAGTCTGGATAACTGCAAGGCTATTTTATATCTGTTATTTATTTGTTGTCTATTTTTGGTATTTCATATCTATTATTTTGAGGAGATAACCTAAAAATGACTGGAATAAAGATCTGAAAAATAAATATTGCCTATAAAAATAAAATTAATTAGACTAAAAACATGAGAAATTCGGTCAATAATCGGTTCCCTCTGTTATAAAAGTTTTTTTAAAAAAATCATGCTACAGATTTAAGAAACAAAAATGAAACCTTTCACAGGACAGTAACTGAGAGGCACACATGGCCAGACTTCACCTACCATTTTGTTCCAATCTTCAACTACAGCGCTCTATAAAAATTACTGATATTCAAATATGAAACCTGTAAGATATGTAGTAATCAGAGAAATATGTATCAAAATACAAAATAATAACCTATTATGACTATTTTAATAAACAAATATACCAAATCTTTTATTACAAAAGCGTGTTGTCAGGCTGGAGCAGTGGTTCAATGGTAGAGTGTTTGCCTGGCATGCATGAGGACCAGGGTTTGAACTCTAACACCAGTACACAACTATGTGTTGGGAAAACAAAAACCATATGAAAAAAATAAATAAAATTGATTCTTTTTCTCTGTTGATGGAAAAAACAAGTGTTGTCCCCTTAAAATAGTCCCATTGGGTTCAAAAGTATCTTTTTAATCCTATGATCTCACTCATTTAAAACATGTTGGAATTACTCTTTTGAAACTATCTGCCTTCAGACATTGTATCACATTCTATTGGATATTCTCAAAATAAGAACTCTTCATCCTTGTGCACAGAGCCACTGGTGGCTCAGAGGTAAAGTGCTTGCCTGGCATGCTTGAGAATCCAGGTTCAAACCTCTGCATTACATACACAACTAAGTGTTCGAAAAACAAAAGCCAGATGAAAAATAAAATTGATTCTCTCTTTCTCTCAAAAAAATTGTTTCCCTCTAAGCTAAAAAGAAGAAAAAAAACCTTCATCCTTAAAAAGTATGTTTGCTTCTTGGAAACAGGTAAAATTCATGCAGTACATTGTTGTGAAAACAGTAATAAGACTGCAGGAAAGATTTTGAATTTTAAAATTTTAAATATAGTAGTTCTTAATATACAACAGACTTTGAATTCAACTGGAAAAATTTGAGGCTTTTAAAATGACAACATGATTGAGGGGTGAGATGCTTTTGGTTTTTATGTATATTTTAAACCAATCTGCATAATTTTCATTCATTAGTAGTTTTTTTAATTTTTAAAAAAATTTTTAAAGAGAGAGGGACAGTGAGAGAGAGAGAGAGAGAGAGAGAAACAATTTTATTTTCAGTTTTTCATGTGGCTTTCCTTGCTCTGAGACTTCATTGTGTACATGGTGCTGGGGTTTGAACTCGTGTACTCACACATGCCAGGCAAGTGCCATAACCGCTGAGCCACTGCTCCAGCCCTCATTATATTTGTTCTTAATACAACAAATATTTTCATCTACTATACATTTGATATTGGGCTGAGTAGAACTTATTCTTATTCTCAGGAGGTTATAATATTAAAAATGAAGACAGGTAATCACACACACATAATTACCAATGTGATAAGATAGTAAGAGAAAAGGGAATAAATATTTTGGAGGGGCCCAGTTTTCCAAGAAGTAACATTAAAGCTCAGGCCTGATAAAAGGGTAGGTGTTGGGCTGGAGCAGTGGCTCAGCAATTATGGCGCTTGCCTGGAATACTCCAGCACCATGTACAGAATGAAGTGTTGGAGCAACCAAAAACATATGGAAAACTAAAAAAAAAAATTGATTCTCTCTCTCTCACTGTCCCTCTCTCTCTCTTAAAAATAAAAAAAGGACTAGTGTTGAAGCAAAAAACAAGCAAAATACTTCTAAAAATAAAATAAAAAAAAACAAACAAACAAATGCAAGACAATTAGAATATTTTGAATGAAAAGAAAAATAAGGGACTAGGGTGGGTAGGTGACAGAATATAAGAAGTATTAAGAAAAGTCAATGTAGCTAAACCATTGATTCCAAAATGTGGCATAAGATTTCTCACTGGATCAATATGAAATCATCAAAAGGTTTTGGGTAAGTCAATATATGATCTTTAGATGTATGGTTTTAAAGAGATAGCTTTGGTAGATATCTTGAGAAAAGGTAAAAGGAAAAAGGGCAAAAAATACTCCTGAATTAGTACAAGTGAGAGTTTTGAGCGCCTTGAGAAGTAGAGGAGAAGAAATGTGGATGGATCCAAAACATATTTCAAAGCTAAAAACTACCAGGACTTGATGAAGGTTAACTCAAAAGGGAAAGAGGGAAGCTATGTCACAGCTAGCTCCCAGATATCTGGCATATATGTTGCAATGGTGCAATGAGCAGTTATCACTAGATGTGCATTAAGTTTGAGAGAAAGAGTAGAAGGCAAAGAAGTATAAGCTCAATTTAGAATGTGTAAAATTAATGCAGCAAGAGATTTACTAACTCTGTTCATGGAAAATGTTCCCACACCTTTTAACAACTTTATTGAACTTGTATGTTAAACTCACTTATTTTAATTTAAGTCCTTTTATATTTATATTTTGATCAGCACCTTAGGTATATAATTATAGCATTAACATCATCAATAAAGAATTCATGGTTTCTGTAATTCTTGCTATAGTTCCATTGTAGTACCTAACATATTATATTGAAATTTTCTATTTTCATTCTGAAAATAAACCCAAAGGGACAGGCCTGTTTTTTCCCTTTGTGTAAGTTATACTTAGCAGTGCCTGGCACCAGGATAATAAATCTGACTGAAGAGAACCTGTGCTTATGATGACATTGTTTTATTTCTGGCTAAAATAAATGCTTTTATTTATATAATTAATAAGTTTATGAAATCTAAAATAGCCTATGGTATTTTATGTAAAGTAAGTATATCAAGCTCCCAGAAGACAAAATGACAGATGTCAATATAGCTGATTCTTGCTATATTGTAACTTAGTGGCTATATATGATTAGCTACCATACATTAGAACTAGATCTTAAAAAATGAATTAGGTGGTCATTTTGCAGTGGTCAAATTACTATTCAGATGAAATGATATTAAAAATGAGTTAACATGGTTTTAAATATTTTGAAAAAGAAGCCATAGAATAATCATTTCTTTCATTGCAAAATCATTATTGGTGATTTACTCAACTAGACCAAAATAGATGATTTAACAAATTAAAATTTAAGGAAAAAAACATTAGTAGAGGGTACTTATTTAATAATAAAAGGAACAATTTACAAGCAAATTATAATAATCTTTAATGCATCTGAATATAATTTTGAAACACATCATTAAACTGAACAAACTAGAAAGTAACCAATTCATAATCAAAGTGAGAAATTAAGAGAACTCCTAGAAACTGAGACGTTAACCTAAAAATCAGATTTATGATCACAAGCAACAAACTTGATTTAAGAAACACTTATAAATCCTGTTCCCACAAGTAGAAAATATATCTTCTCAAGTATTCTTTCTTCCTTAGACTTGGCTTGCCAAGTATAAGAGAGGAATATAAGATTCTACTCTTTAAGTTTTTGATAAACAGAAAAAGACAGACATGATTATTTAACACCATATTATATTATGATATAATATGTAATCAAATATAGCATAGAGTGACAAAAACAGTTATAAGGTAAAAATCAGCCAAACAATGTAGTTTCTCCTTAAATTGCACTAAAATGGAAAGTAGAGAGAAATATATCTAAAGGATATAAACACTATTCTGGTTGGAGGAGAAGTTACCATAAGGTATAATGATTTCATTGCCTCTGTGAAAACATTTCATATTCTTTATATATTTGTGAGAAACTTGGGTATTTATGATTAAGCAGAGGCATTGCCACCTATCCTGCAAACTAACTCCTTCATGCAGCTCATAGGAGTTTGTCCCTGGAGCAGCTCAGTCCTTTCCACAACAACCAGGAAACCAAAGCCCAATCAAAGCACAGATAAACTCAACTCTGAACACAGATTATTATAAGAGCTAAAAGTATTCACAGTAAGGGAAAACAATCAAAATTTGGGTTAACTTCATGGAAGACAGTCTAGGTTAAGCTAAATCTTGAAAAAAAGTGATGGAAATGAATATTTAAAATTCAGATCAGAGTATTAACACAAAGGAACCAATGGTTTTGAAACTAAAGAAGACAGAAAACTCTTCCTTCATAATGAGTTGTTGAATACTTAAGGAAAGATAATTACTAGAAATTCTGGAATACCAAGATATATATGATTCAATGGGTGACAGAATTGTTATGTTTCTAAGATGTGAATTAATGCAATAACATGATGACAGTGAGATTTCTCTATAGTAAAAAGAAAAATAGGGAAAACTAATAGCAGACATGAGCATTTAGAATGACCCAGGTTGTCAGTTTAGAAATGTGGGTGGAAGAAATGATACAGAGATGAAAGCAATGACAAAAGAAATGATCAAGTTAGGTTTAAGACACTATAGTATACAACAGACAGCAGTTTTTTAAGAAACAGAAGAATACAGTTCCTGTGTGCTTTGTTCAATATATTAAAACTCCACAATAATTATTTCTTAATAAAATGTGCTTACTAATAGCACTTACCTTACAGAGTGGTATAAAGATTCAATGAGCTAACTTAGATAAAGCAATTAGAATAGTATCTGACACAAAGTATGGGATCAATAAATATTAGTTATTATTCCTATCATTATTTATGACAACTTTGATTTAATATATAATTAAAGGTGTTTGATAATTCAAAGGTAAGAAATAAAACTGAAGCATGGATAAAGGGGCAAGGCTGGATAAATATCTTTGATATTTTTGCCATCTTCATCCCACTATCAGTGTCATAATCAAATTTTTCATTATCTTTCATATAGAGGCTGTTATAACAGCCCTGACTTTCTCTCTCCTATTTTCTTTTGACATAGGTCTATTTTTGGGCTACCAACAGTTATACTTTATAAGTACAAATGTGTTCATATCACTCCTTCAAATGAAAACTCTAAAACAAATGAAGCTATCTCACTTCCTATAGGAGAAAGCATAAATTACAACAGTGTAGGGGTGCATAATATTTTAATTTTTGAGGGTTTTTCTCTCTCTTGATTTAATGAAGTTCTCTGTTGAAGGAATTTTGCCTTCTTAATCATTGACTATGTATGTGAGTTGGTGCTGGGGTAGTTGGTAACAGTGTATCAATTTGAAGTTTTAATAAACATACAGAATCAAATTTTTATGGTTCCAAGAAAACATCCTTAGAAACTAGTTGGGAAAAAAGAAATATATCAGGTCAGGGATTGAGATACCCCCTACAGGGCCATAGTAACAAAAAGAGCATGATATTGGTATCAAAACAGAACTGAAGACCAATGGAATATAAGATTCTGAGACAAACCCCCATATTTTAAACTATTTGATATTTGATAAAGGGGGCAAAAACATAGTATGGAAGAAAGATAGCCTGTTCAACAAATGGTGTTGGACAAATTGGACAGCCAAGTGTAGATAACTGAAGCTGGATCTTTACCTTTCCCCCTACACAAAAATTAAATCAAAATGGTTCAAAGATCTGAATATTAACCCAGCAACTTTAAACTTACTTGAAAAAGAAGTAGGATCCACACTACAGGTTATAGGGGTCAACGGTGCCTTCCTTAACAAAACTCCCATGGCGCAAGCAGTAAAGTCAAGATTAAATGAATGGGATTCAATTAAACTAAAAAACTTTTGCACAGCTAAAGAATTAGTCAAGAGTGTCAATGAGACCCAACAGAATGGGAGAAAATCTTTGCCTGCTACACCTTGGACAGTGGGCTAATTTCCAGAATACAATAAGAACTAAAAAAACTAAACAACAAAATCACAAATAATCAATCAATAAATGGACTATGGATCTAAAAAGAAACTTCTCACCAGAGGAAGTCCAGAAAGCCCATAAATATATGAGAAAATGCTCTACATCATTAGCTAAGGGAAATGCAAATCAAAACTTCCAACGAGATTCCACCTCACTCCTGTCAGAGTGGCAAAAATGAAGAATACGAATGAGAGATGCTGGAGAGGCTGTGAGAAAAGAGAAAAACTGTCACATTGCTGGTGGGACTGCAAACTGGTTCAGCCACTCTGGAAATCAGTGTGGAGACTCCTCAAAAAATTAGGGCTGGATCCACCTTATGACCCAGCTATCCCTCTTCTGGGTATTTTCCCAAAAGAGTTAGAATCAGCATATTAAAGCAATATCGCTTTATCAATGTTTATAGCAGCTCAATTTATTATAGCTAGACTATGGAACCAACCCAGATGCCCCTCACTAGAAGACTGGATTCAAAAACTTTGATACATATATACAATAGAATACTACCCAGCCATTAGAGAAAATGATATCATGGCTTTTGCAGCCAAATGAATGGCGATGGAAAAACTTATGCTAAGTGAAGTATCCTAATCTCAGAGACTCAAGGGCCAAATGTTTTCTCTCATTTGTGGAAGCTAGAATACAACCGGAAACAGTATGTTAGATGCCTAAGCTAATAATAACCTCAACATGGATGAATTTTTACACAAACGGGGGGAACCTTGCCTAGGATACCTGGAGACGTAGGGAGGAGGGCAGGTAGGGAGGAGGGCAGGGAGGGGGGAGGGAATAGAAAGCATATCTTGAAGACTGGAGGGAGGAAGTATGGGGGAATCAACTTAGAAGGAGATCTCTGATCTTCACAAGAAGTCCATTTAACACAGGGGTTCTTTTGGGGGAAACAACAGAACCATAGGGAACCCAAGGGGGGGGCACCATGACGTGGCATCAGTATTGGCTAACTATGTAAATATACATTGGTTCTTGATTGTTTGATAATGATTCCCCCTCAATTGTAAGTCCATATTCAACTAATAAAAAAAAAGCAATATATCGTTCATCTCATTCAAGGTGATCTCAGTTTTCTCTGTTAAAAAGATAAGAAGCAATCAACTATAATTGAAAGAAATTAGAACTTTTAATATAAAAAGCACTTAGAAGATATTTAAAACATACTATGAAAAGTAAGTTTTCAGTTGGTGAATGAAGAGTAATATTACCAATGAGCACAGAATCAAGTTCATCTTGGAATCATAGATCTGCAAGAACAGTCTATTTGATGAAAAGAACAGCACTTAATACAGGGGATTTAAGGCCAGATATGAAAGATTAATTCTTTATATAGCTTTTCTATGTAAAGAAAATCTAATTAATTTTTGTTTTAAAACCACCACATTCAAACTACCTTATTGATTTAAATTTCTAGCAATTTGATTAATGTATGTACACAGTCCACACAAACTATGTTTTTCTAAGTCTGAGCTTTTTTCCAAGGAAAATTATATTGCAGAAATTTCACATTTAGGGTAATCACTTTAAAAAAAACTGAAAAGAAGTATGGCTAATAGTAGATGTAAAATGGCATATCAATAATACTAAAATATCATTAAAAATCAAATATAAAGGAAAAGGGAATAAAGATTACATGGGACAAACTACAAAAAAGATAATACTAAATTATAAATATTTACATTAAATGTAAGTGATCTAAACAGTGCGATAAAGAATATAGATTTGAGTGGATAATAAAATGAGATACAACACATACACTTTACATTTTAAAGACAGATATAAGTTAAAGACATAGAAAAAAGATGTACCTGAAAATGTTATCAGAAAACTGGAAAGCCTACATAAGGGCCAGATAAATTTACAACAACCAATAATGGAAATAAAGATATAAATTTTATAAGAAAAGTTAACAGATCAAAAAAATCACAAATGTTTTATGCCTAATTAATAAACTTAAAATATATGAAACAAATATTGCCAATACTGAAAAGAGAAACAGACAAACTCACAATTTTAGAGATTTTAACATTTTTCCCTTAATAGCTGATAGAATAAATGCATAGAAAATTGGTAAATACATAAAAGACTAGAATAAATTTATAACCAACCATATCTAATTGAATTAACAAAACATTAAAAAATAGCAGAAAGTACATTTTTTTTGATGTCTATACCTGAAGCTTTCACAAAAAATAGACCATATGCTGTACTACAAGTCTCAACACATTTCAAAAGACCTGAAAAATATTATTTGTCCACAATGAAATTAAATTAGTAACCAAAAACAATGCACCTGAAATAAATTCAAACATTTGGAAATCCAACAATAGTCCTCTACATAGCATCAGATAAAAGACAAAAATCACGGGAATTGTAAAAATACCTTATGGTGAATAATAATGAAAATATACTAAATTTGTGGGAGTCAGTTAAAGCAGTTCTTCAAAGATAATGTATGACATTAAATCTAACAAAATAAATGAAGATTAAAAATCAATTACATAAATGTCCATGTTAAAAAGTTACTGAAGAGCAAATTAATGCCAAAGTAAGCAGTAGGCGCAGTAGGCACAATAACTATTTGTTGAATGGAGAATGATCAAATGAACAATTAAGATATCATTTAACACATGCTACCTAGATTAACTAATTTTCTCTTTACTAAATCACATATATCTGTCTGCCATATATATCTAGAATTTAACAAAAAATATAAATCAAAATTGAGACTACCAATGTGCTTGGTATGCAATGCTAGAACAAGCAAAATATAAATAAGTCAACTTATATACTCAAATACTCTTTATCTTCTGATATAATTCATGATCACAGCTAAAACACCCAATTTCCACCTTCACATTTTATCATAACATGAAACCTATTTCACTCTGGAGAGCAATCAGGTATCTTTCCAATGACCAGCTATATAACTCAGCACATTTTAACCAATCTCAGGACAAGAGGACAAGAAATGTCAGTTAGAAATTGCCTAAAAATGATATTATTAGAGTCTAACTGATCTTATTTTGGAGAAATAATTCTCAGTTTAATGATTCCAGAGAAAGACACAGAGGAAGGAAAGTTTAAAATTAGTCTCTTCCCCCACTTGGGAATGTGATAGAGGCTGGATATTTACCAACTCTGTTTCATCTTGAACACACAACCAGACATTTCCCTGCTTTCCTTTATGCAGGCCGAGGTCCTGTGACTACATGCAAATACAATATAGAAGTGGTAAGATGCTTTCAGGACTGGTCCATACAATCTCCCACATAGTAACATATATATGATCTGTCATCCTCAAATACTCCTGAATACACACAAAAAATAAGGTTCAAAGATATGATTGGAGCTATGAGGAGGAAGGCGTATAGGGCTTTCAATGACTGCATAAAATATAATCCAACACCTCTTTTAGCCACCACCACTCACCTACACTGTAGGGCTGACAGATCTAACAATATTTAACAATACTTATTCAGTAAATAAATGTAGTTAAATTAGAATTTCAGATTAAAGAAAACAAATGATTTGTAGTATAACTATGCCAGATGCAATATTTAAGACACATCTATATGTTCATGTAATATTTAGGATGCACTAAAACTAAAAAAGATGTTCATTTATGTGAAATACAAATTTGGGGATCTTAATTTTGATCTGGCAACTCTACTCACAGTAAAACTGTAACATAAGCAAGATATAAATGTTTATTGAATTAAGGAACTGAGATTCCTATCTCAACTAATATACAACATTAAGTAATAGTAGTACTAATACTAATAATACTAACAAGTAATTATGCTTGAGAATGAAGTTGGAAAATACTACCACATAGTTTATGTATGGTTAAGCTGATAAAGATCATGCATAGTATACGTAAGAACTGAGATTCATGGAATTTATTTGATACTTATTAGACACATATTAGCTGTGATTTACTCTGTGATATATAATGATGAACAAGACACCATTCAAGTATTTAGAGGTACAGCAGGGTGGCTTAGACAAGTGTTAACCATTGCATAATGCAAAGAGCAGTACACGTCAAATTAGGAGGGAAAACACTGTTAATGCAAAATCTCTAATTCTGACACCACAAAAAGTGTTAGGGAAGTGATACGAATTTTAAAAAAACAGACTTTGAAAAGACATGAAGGAAACTTAAATGCATATGACTAAATGAAAGAAATCAATCTGAAAACTCTACATACTATATGATTCCAACTATAAGACATTCTGGAAAAAGCTAAAGGAAATAATGAAAAGATGAGTTGTTGTCAGGTAGTTGGGGTGAGGAATCCATGAATACGTAGAACAAAGAGGACTGTAAGGCAGTGAAACTATTCTGCATGGCACTGTAATGAGGGATTCTTGTCATACATCTGTCCAAAAATAAGAATGTACAACACCAAGACTGAACCTTGATATAAGTAATAGTATTTACTACTTGCTTAAAATGTTTATTTACATAAAGGAATATACTACATTTTCTCCAGTAAAGCTTTCAACTTAAATCCTGTTAAATGCTTTGTTGATTACCCAAAAAGTAAAGGATTTAGTAATGATATTTCAGTACTGAAAATGGTATAAAATTAAGTTTCTAGAATTAAAAATGCATGCTTTTTCAAACACAGAAACAATTATAGTTGATGTTTATTTTTGTCATTGCCCTGATTTTTTTAAATACCTACAAGAATATTCTTTTAAAATCTTGTTAAGTATTAAATTTATCTAAAATAATTATGATTTTTAAGCTACTTATACATCAGGGAATTTCTAAGATCTTAGACCAAGCTTTTTTCAGAAAATAATGAGATAAACAGTAAAAGATATAAGGGTATCAACTAATATTTCACTAACTGCCTACTTTATTTTTTTTATTTTTTTTTCAAAGAGAGAGGGACAGTGAGAGAGACAGAGAAAGAGAGAAACAACTTTATTTAGTTTTTCACACAGCTTTAGTTGCTCCAACACTTAGTTGTGTATGTGGTGCTGGGGTTTGAAGCTAGGTCTTCGTGCTTGACAGGCAAGTGCTGAAACTGCTGAGCCACCGCTCCAGCCCCACTAACTGCCTACTTTAAATATTTGTGATCTCACATTCCTTTTTTAGTCACACTCATTTGGGATTAGGAAAAAATGATTACAGCTTTATTTTCTTTTGTAGCATAAAGCTACTGATATTTATGCAAACAAATATTTGAATCTGTGTCAACTCTTGCATAAAGAGATATATAAGTAAATAAGTCTATAAAGTGTGTTTTACACAATTTCTCTATTTTATGTGACATAATTCGGTTCATGCAGAATATATTCAGAATAAATATCTATATTGGGCTGGAGTGGTGGCTCAGCAGTTATGGCACTTGTCTGACATGCGCAAGCAAGGATGTGAGTTAGAACCCAGCACCATGTACACAGCAAAGTGTACATGTAATGAAAGCCACATGAAAAATTAAATAAAATTGATTCTCTTTCATTATCCCGCTCTTTAAAAAAAAAGAAAAAAAGTAAACATATTTAATTATAATCTGAAACTGCTTTAATAAAACAGATTTACACAGTCAAAAAGAAGTAAAACGAGGTCGAAAATAAAGTTAAGTCTGCACTACATGAGAGAAAATGGCAGTAGAACAAAAATACAGTTTAGATAGTTTAATTTTTTAGTTAACTTGTGATTCAAACACTGATAGTTTTAGTAACTATAAAGAGCATGAAAACACAAAGTAGGTTTAGAACTTATACATTTTTCTTCATCCATTTGCACAGCAATGTTTCAAACACAGCATGTAATATCATCTCTTCACCTGAAAAGGCAACACAAAATATAGGTCGTAGCTTCTGAGGCAGGACACCAACTGCCAGGAGGACTGCAAAGAGAGGAGCAGTTTAAGAAATAATGTTGTAATGAGGCTGCAGATGCTGAGAGTCAGAGGGGCAGGGCGAATTCTCATTCTAGCCTGTCCATTGTCTCTGTGGCCTTTCGTAAGTTAAACAGTGTTTTGATTAAAAGGAATTTTGAGTTTATCTTTCTCACTTGTGTATTATAAGGTCAAACAGCCACGATGAAACGTACATGTATGTAACTCCTATTTCTTCACTCAGGACCCTGGCCTCTGAACCTCTTTTGTTTTTAGGTTTTTTTTTTCTTCCTTTCTTTTTTATTTTAGGTAACTTGGACATTTACATAAATTGTAAAGGAAAAGATATTAATAATAAAACTAGAATATTCAAAAAAAGGGTTCATTTTAGAAGGGAAAGGGCAAGGGACAAAGGCCTTCCAAAATATTGGATATACTTTTTTCTCATTCCATATAAAACAAAACTGGGAAGTTATGAAAATGGGCAATCTTTGACAAACAGAGTGGACTTAACTTAATACTTGTAGCATTTCAATAATTTGGGAAGATTATTCAAGTTATATACCTTTCAAGACTGTAAAATGATTTGGGAAGTATCACTTTAATTCCTTATAATAAATCCATCTCTTTGTAGGGCTTATTCACTCTTGTATTTCCCCATAACCCAAGATTTTCTTACATTTTACTATTTACAATTAATATAAAAGTAATTATATCAAATATGTTTTTTTCAACTACCTGAGCTGTCTATCCTCAGTAATCCATCCCCCTGGCACCTTTCCATACACTTTCATCTTACCACTACCCAAACTCCAATTTGGACAGCATATTTTCTTTACTTAGGATATCAATAGAAATCACCATGAAATAAACTTAAAAATGTACAGAAATGACTAGTTATTTTCCAATTGTCATATGAAATCTCACAAAATTTATAACTAGAATAATTCTCCTTTATGTTTTAATTGTTTTAAAATTCAATAACAGAAACATCACTATCAAAAATATGCATGTTTTCATGTATTTATATATGATTAAAAAGGTAAGAGGGAAACAGAGTAGAAAGGAGATAATGAAAGTATCTTGTTTTAGCAAAACATTTTACAATTTATTTTTATACAAGTAAGTTTGTATTTGTATTTCTTTTCCTTTTTCTTCTCTTCTTATCATCCTTTTTCCCTTCCACACTTGCCTACTTTCTCCCTCTTCCCCCATTCTTTTTCAGTCATCACTTTTTTCTTCTATCCAATGTTGGGTTTTCACTGACTATAGTTTCAACAAGAAATAAAAACTGTATTATTCAGGAAGGAAGCTGAGAAACTTATCCTCCCCCAAATGTCACTGGAGACTTCCTGAATAAAGGGGAAACACATTGATCAAATTTTTTTAAAAAAGGGTGCTGGTATAAGCAACAAAAACAGATTTCAATCCTCATTACAATTAAAAGCAACTTAAAAAGTAAAAGTCGCATAGGATAAAATTCATTAGAATATCTTGTGCATGTATACCCAACATTTGCTCCCAATGATTATTTTTTTAGTGCACTGTTGAACAATAAGAGGTGGGACTTCTATTGCTTCTCTTTAAAATAATTCCACAGCATAATGGTTTCATTAACATAAAATGTCTTATAAATGTATTTTTTAAAGAGAAAGGGAGGGAGAGAGAGAGAGATTATTTTTATTTATTTATCTGGCCTTTGTTTCTCCAACACTTAGTTGTGCATGTGGTGCTGGGGTTTGAACCTGGATCCTTGTGCATGACAGGCAAGTGCTCCAACTGCTAAGCTACTGCTCCAGCCCCTACAAACACATTTTGACTGAAGCGTTTTCATTTGAAATGATTCCATTATTCATGTTTATAATGGTCTAGTGACATGGATGGATAAAATCTCTCACACATACACATCTATATATATATATAGTATAATTTAAACAAATCATTAAATATATTGTATAATTTAAATACATCATTAAATTTAAATACATCATTAAAGAGTCATCATTTTTATTTAGTTTTTCATGTGGGTTTCGGTGCTCTCATACTTAGTTGTGCTTGTGGTGCTGGAGTTCAAACTCGCATGCTTGTGCATGCCCGGCAAGCACCGTAACCGCTGAGCCACCTCTCCAGTCCCAGAACAAGGAATTTTTTAAAAATTTTTTTCTTTTGTTTGTTTTGCATGACAACTCATAGGAAAGCTTGTAGTTTGTATTTTAAACTTCAATCTTGAGATTGTTCTCAACAACTTATTGGGTCATTATGGAGATAACAAATGCCATTCATGATGATAATTTCCCTTAATTTTTCAATGACTCCTAACATAGTATAGCTACTGAAATCAACTTAAGTTTTGTTAGGATCCACTGAACATTATAGTGAGTATCTGGGTAGTGCTACAGTGCAGATGTTGGAATAGAACTCCACAATAAAACTACTTTAAGTTTTATTTGGTTGATAAGACTACTTCACTGAAAAGATTGCTTTCTGTAATTTCTGACTTATTTTTGCAGAAATAAAATCTGTTTGCCTTTTTAAAGACATAATTATAACTTCTTATTAACAAAGCCATCACTTCTAAATATATTAGAGTGTAGGCTCTATTTGTAGCAAATAAACTGAATTTAATTTTTCTAATTCAAAGTAAGACATTAATATAAAGCACTGTGTATAAGTCACAAACTTAAGAACACCTCCCCAAACTAAATTTTAAGAATCTTTATCTTTGGAAATAAGGAACAGTTCCAAATGTTCCTAAATGTAATTTAGAGAACTCATCTCTTTTTGTTATTTGTGGGGAAAACTATATTTTTGTGGACTGCTTATATACTAGATTTTGCAAATTCTGGTTATATATAAGGGATTTAAAAATTTGAAAGAGTTTTTAATAATAGAATTGTGAATAAAAAGTCCAAAATTTTTGGTAGCCAACATCAGGCATTTCCTTATGTTTCCAGGATACCGCCTTTAAATCTTACTCTCTTCTCATTCTGATTAACTTTGGCTTCCATATTCTCAGCCTCGTCTACCACTACTTGGTTTTATCAATAACAATAACATATGTTTATTACAAAAAAAAAAGTTTCAGAAAACACATACGAACCAGTAAGGAAAAAGTTTAGTGCATTTTCATAATTGAGAAACAACTATTATTAGCACAGCCATATAATCTTTTAAATAAAAATCCAAAGGGAGGTTAAGGCAGGAAGATTGAAAGTTCAAGGCCCATCCCAGCAACTTAGCAAAACATTGTCTCAAAATAAAAAATAAAAAGGGACAGGGAGGTAGCTCAACGATAAAATGCCCCTGAATTAAATCCCCAGTTCAAAAAAAATCAATTAATGTACAATCTACATCGGTTGGTAAACAGATTTTTTCATTTAATAATATCCCCTAAATATCTTCTAGTTTTCTAATTCTCTTCACATTTTTAGTGTCTTCATTTCTCTTCTCAAAAACTCTGAGATTTTACTGGTTTATTATTCTAAACAAAACAGATCACAAACATTTTAGGCTTTGCAAGCCTTAGAATCTCTGCTACAACCACTTAATTCTGATATTGTAGTACAAAAGCAGCCACAGATTTACATCAAGAATGGACATGCCTGTGCTCCAATAAGGTTCCAAATAAAACTTTTTTGCAAAACCAGGCAAGAGTTATAGTTTGCTGACCTATACTCTAGACAGTTGCTTATAAAGAAATACTGTACAGTGTGATTACTATCACCTCCAATCAAAAACTTCACATACTTTCTATACATCAACCCTTTTCTATCAGAACACATTTACTCTAGCACACAATGCCAAATTGTATACTCATTTCTAGTACTTGCAAATGTGAATCTTTGAAAGTGGTAAAAAAAAAAATCTTCTAGGCTGCAAGGGTACAAAAAAAGAGATCCTCAGCTCAGTCTTTGTCTTAGGAACCTGTATAATACCAAAACGGAAAGATCTTCTTCCCTCTCCCTTTTAACGAAGACCAAGTTAACTGAGTTGTAACGTAACCTAGAGAATTTGCTTCCCTGTTCCAAGTCTATAAAATAAATTAAAATTGAAGGAGCCGGGATAGTAGGAAACCCATGTGTTTACATACTTCCATCCACATTATGCTGTTCTCCTACACGCTGTGCAATGAGATGTCTTTTCTCCTTCTAAAACCTCTTTATTTGCTTTTGCTAAGGATCCTATTCCCAACTGGCTTGTCATGGCTCAGAAGCTCTATTTTTTATTCCCTCTTTCACTCCTCCTCTTTCGTCTCTTCAACCACTCTCTCAGTATTTGCTTCCTACCTTCATCATTTAAATTTACTTAGGACTCACCTGTGTTAAGAAGGACTTTTCTAAAATTTCAACTAACACTCTTACTGCCCCTGCTTTTGCTTTGCACAGCCAAGTCACTCTCTCTCTCTCTCTCTCTCACACACACACACACACACACACACACACAAACACATGTTCACACACAAACTAACACTCTACTTCTTTTCTCATTTATTCACCATTCTAATCAGGTTTTTTCTCTATTGAGCCACAAAAATTGACCTACATTATCTATTTTAAAAAATCCTTACTTTTAAAACCAAATATCATTTTCATTCCTCATAACGCTTAGAAGGCAGAACAGTGTGCTGGTCAGGAGCACAAATCCTAAATCAAATTGCAACAATTCAAATCCAGGTTTTCTAAGGAAAGCCACTTAATTTCTCTGTACTTCATTTTCTCATCTGAAAGAACAGGACTGCTGTAAAAGTTAGATTAATTAATACATGCAAAACTGTTATACCAGCACCTAGTCCATATTAGGCACTAAATAAAAATCTCATACAAATTCCATGATACTACATTTTCTGAATTTTTCTCTTACTTCTCTGATTCTAATCTCATTTCTCTTTTCTAATCTCATTATCATGCTTCTTTTTCCTTATAATGTGGTTTATAAAAATTTGACAACCTTTAATATGGATAAAAAGAACCTTCATGGCCCATCCTCTTGAGAATTTTAGATTATTTGTGCTTTTTTTTTTCAATATTTTAAAGATGTTCCCCTGTTTCTTCACTTGCATTGCTTTTTTATTTTTTTTAATTTTTTATTTTGAGCAACTTTACAAGATTTTAACAAAAAAAATATAAAATGTGTATAAAATATGCATATATTCTGGATATTGCAATTATCCCCAGGAGTGCCCCCCCAATTACCCTCCCTTATCCCTCCCTTCCCCTTCCCATTATACTCTAAAAAAAGTGTTAGATTGTAAAGCATTACATCTTATCTGGATTAAACTCATGCTACTAGACCAACTTTCTCATTGTCCAGGGTCTAGACCCCACCTCCACAGATGAGTGGAGACAATCGACCCTTAGATCTCTGGGTTAAGCTGATTTTACTCATCATGATCTCTTCCATAACCATCCATTTACCCTCGAAGGCTGCAATATCATTGTTTCTAGTTGCTGTGTAATATTCCATGGTATAAATG